>BMAV01009339.1:80039-92291 GCA_019973955.1 Trichonephila inaurata madagascariensis
ATATATATATATATAAATATATATATATATATATATTGGTATCTCTATCCTGATTTCGTTTCTGAATTGTTTAACAACAGTTGAAACTCAAAATGAAATAATTTCAATATTAATACGTGATAAAAAAATAAACTGCCAAATAGATCTTATTTTCGAAAAGCCTAAACTCACTTTAAATTTTTTAAAAAAAGAATTGAATTATTGTCCCATGCTTGTTTGAGCAAGTAAAAACAGTAATATGTATTTCCTTAACTGGATATTTTCTTTTTGAGTGAATTTAATTACTCACTTATTTTTTATTTTGTTCTCTTGTTTGGAGGAAAGAGCATTTATTTAGTAAAAAATTATGATATTCATAATTTTTTTACAAGAAAACTCTATATATAGATGGTTGGACTTTGAAAAGAGATTAAAATTCTGTTAAAATGAACGAACTCCAAAAAAAAAAAAACATTTCAGATAAATATGCTCTTTTTTATGTATACCTAAATACATCTTTAACAGATAAATAATTTTAAAAAAAACTAGTATAATTGTTTGGAATTGAATAAAATGTAGTCTAAAATGTTTTAAAAATACAATTGTTTCATTTCTGGCATTCTCCTTAATTTAATTAATATTACTGTTTGACTGAATAAAAAAATGTGTGATAGTAGTTTAGAAAATAATTCTAAGAAAAGTTTCCTATCTCTCTTTTAAAAAGAATTAAAATTATATTAAATAATTTTATCCGACATGGAATATGTAAAGTTTCATTACTTTGTAATCGTTTTAATTGTTACTTCAAAAGCTTATAATCCACCTTAATTTCTTTTAAAAGGATATTGGAAAACATGACCATGCAATTCAAATGCATTAGGCAGTAGTAAGTGATAGCATTATCTTTATTTTCTTTCTATTTTGAAATTTATTTTTTTGTGTGAAACGATAAAGATAATGTTTCTTTTCAGGAAATAGATCAATGAAGATATTTATTCATTTGAAATTAGTTTTCATTTTTAGTTTCTTTTTCTGAGGTTTATTGCCTTCCATATGCAAATTTATTAACCCAGCACTTCTCGCGTAGGGTATGTCATAGGCTCTATCTAAACCTTATTAGGAGAAGAAATAGTTTATCATTATCTGACTTTACGGTCATATCCTTTGAAGGGCCTTACCTTATAGGCGAATTCTAAATGTATATTTTTGGATTCTGCCACCCTCTTGTATCTCATACCCTGCGTATGAATCGCCGTTACAGTTCTAAATGTACGAGCACGCTTTAAAATCTTTCTTATTTGATGGCGAATTATTGTAGTTTTGATTCAGGAATGTTATATTTAAGTAGTTTTATAGATAGAGTATTTAATAGAGATATAGTATATACAACTGTATTTTAAGATGGAGAAAGTCTCTTTGCGGGGATGAGGAAGAATCGAATGATGAAGAGTATAATAGCAAGTATATATGATTCCTCTACTGAAATCTATTAAGATAATTTATCTCAGGAAGCAATTATCGTCCTTGATAAAATGACCACACAATATTGAATGGCTAGAAAATGTAGTCGTTGCTTTTGATAATATTTTTTTATGTTGTTGAACGTTGCGATAATAAATGCGCAACTTATTTTGTTAAGTACTCAGAAACCACTTATTAAACGTTGGACCAGATGCTGATTTCCGAAGTGTTTTTTTATTCCGATTTACAGAATAATGTAAGCAATGTAAAAATAAGCTAGCAATGTTTTTACGAAATAAAGAAAAAATAATCATATACAGTGAAAACATCGCACTCACTCGAGAAGAAGAGTAAAGTGCATAAACAATGAACTGAATACCCTAATAAAAAGAACAGAAAAACTAAATTTACAGGTGAAGTGTAATAAACATATTGCATTTCCTACATTTCTTCCTTTTTCACCTCTGTGTGTGCAAATTTTACGGTAAAAGCAGAATGTAAACAACTTTGGGTATGAGATACCCAGCGCGTGAAATTCCTTTTTGTTTTGTTCGCGTAAGGAAAGCCGGGTTAAATAGTCCATATTCAGCTCATTTAAATTATTTTAGCAATTTAATATATTTAATAAAATGAATAAATGATTACACATACACGCGCTCGCACACACACACACACACATATATATATATATATATATATATATCAAGACCCAGGCCTGTTGGTAAAATGAGGAGGGCATCATCTCTATAATAACGTCTTTATTTTGCTTCAATCACATAAAATCTAACATGGCGGCCCTTCGGCGCGCCACTGAGTAGAACAATAGACAACAATTCGGTGAGGAGTCATCAGCTAAGCCTTTTCGAGTATGCGTTCTCTTTCGTCAGTGCTCGCTGCACCTTAAAATGGGCTTATTTACCCACAAATTCTTACGCGATGGTAAAGAGTTAGCTCTATTTTCATATATTACTTACTAAAGTTTGAAGTTAAACTCTTCAAACCTAACATATATATATATATTATTTTTGTAACCTGTGTTTTCAAGCAGTGGCTTCAGCATGAATGGGAGACATACCTCTAAGTAAGATATTTTAAGGGGTCTCAGGGGTGTTAAATTTTTCTAGAGGTCTGAAAATATAAACAATTTTCAAACAGGTATAATTCATTTAAAATTAAATTTAATGATTCGAATCTTTTGCACATTATTTATAAAAGAATGGGGCTCCAGAAAAGTATAAAATGTTTAAAATATAATCATAATTTTAAAAATCATAAGCATATGAAAATTCTATGATAAATATTAAGTATTTTTTGTGTTGCGCACGCTTTTTTCTAAAATAGTAGCATCTGATGTATAAAAATTTATAGAATTATAAAATGCATCATACTCTTTAAGCCGTGCCTAATTTTAGTATTATATGTCTTTTGTATTTCAAAATATTTGTAAAACATTGCAAATTTTTAAATATTTTTAAAAAATGTATATTTTTTATTTATTAAAATATGTAAGTTATTATTCTATTTATATAAATTTAGCTACAGTGTAATGAGAATACATTTAACTTTATTATTCAATTTATAGCTAGTAATTAAAGCTACTATTTTAGAAAATAGCGTGCGCAACGCAAAAAATACTTAATATTTATCATAGAATTTTCATATGCTTATGATTTTTAAAATTATGATTATATTTTAAACATTTTATACTTTTCTGAAGCCCCATTCTTTTATAAATAATGTGTAAAAGATTCGAATCATTTAATTTAAATTTAAAAGAATTATACCTGTTTGAAAATTGTTTATATTTTCAGACCTCCAGAAAAATTTAACACCCCTGAGACCCCTTAATACAAGATAGATTTGAATATTTATTATTTATTTAGTAACCGTGAGACAAAGGAAAACAGTGCTGCTCTTATTCGTAAATATCTATTAATTTTAATATCAAAAATAAAAAGTACAAAAAAAAAAAAAAGTAACAAAAGTACCCGTGATTGTTGGTTACTCCAGCATTATTTTTATTCTTATAGTTCATGGAGTCAAAACGTTAATTGTGCCAATACCAGATGCAGAACAAATTCTTTTTTTTTCCCTTTATGTTTAATTAATGTTATCAATATGATCAGCATTAAGTTATATAATGTGTTTTTCCTTACTTTTTATCAATTAATCATTCGCAATAGGGATGACATGCATTTTTTCAGAAGTTTTAGCTATTCATGATCAATTAATTTCTCAAATAACTTTGAAATTGCTTATTTTCCCCTTTAACAGTTTATCTTTAGTTATTTCGTAGACGAACTAGATAAAAAAGTAAAAGTTTGAATTTTTCCTCTATTATGTACTTTTACTGACGTCTAGTTATTCCAGGAAATAACTGAAATATGAAGTTAAACAGTAACATATATATATATATATATATGAAAATGTCTATGAAACATATAATGTGTTCTCAACGGATTCCATACCAATAAAACATTTTAATTATAAGTTTTAAATTTTAAGAACAGAAATTACAAGTCTTGAGTAGATTTAAACAAATATTTCGTTCTGCATTACAGTTTAGACATTTCTAGACATATATTAATGTAGATTTAAAGCGAAATATTAAACGTCAAACTACACGAATTTCAAAGAGGAATATATCTGCTTCTTAATGCGATGGTCCCAATGGTTTTGAAAGGCTGGAAATAAGAGCTCAAAAGTAAAATTAACAAGTCTGAAATGTAAGAGGTACTCTGTGAAATATTTCTTTGTTTTCTCTCTCTCGTCCTGAAAAGTTCATATTTATAAAGCCTAGTATTAAAAATATTATTATATGTTATTAAGAATAATGTTTACATTCTCTCATAACTAAGCATCAAAAAGTTGAAACTAAATGTAAAAGTTCTGTCAGAAATCTGTAAAAGAAGTTTTTAAGCTAGTTTGTTAGTGAGAAATTTTAAGTTGACTGATTCTAACCAAATTAAGATTTTGCACCATTTTAGATGCTGAATTCCTGCTTCAGAAGAAGAGGAAATCAAACAAATGAAAAATCTAAGAAAACTTGATTCTTCAGAAAAGTTTTTCTTACAAAAATGAAAAATACTTTAGTTACTTTGAGTATATTCTAATACTTTATACTAGCATTTCTCATCTAGCGAGTATGGTGTTTCTGGCGGTTTGATGTTTCTTTTCAGTATCAAAATGCTTGATGTATAAATTAATATTCTAAGAAAGATAGAAATATTTGTATTTTCTTTAATATTTGCATACATCTTTTTGGAAAAGGAAAAAAGTTAGAAAGAGAAAGAGAAAGAAAGGTATTTTTCCACAAACCTATTACTTGATGTAAAACATCAATATCGGAACTTATTAAATTTCTTACCAACATAAAAAGAAATTTCTTTGATAACACTGATAATAAGTTCTGAACAAAATTTTTAATCAAAATACATTCGGACCTCTGTATAACTAAATCAATAAATCCCGAAAAAAAAAACGTTACATGGAAAATTCGGTATATAGAGGTTCATATTTCAATTTTCGATATAAACCACATAAAACAAAATTTAAATTCATAAACACTATATATTAAAAAAAGTAATTATCCACACCTTTTTGTAAATTATTTATTTTACATACCTTACCTATAAAAAAAATTAAAGAAAAACTGCTAGGAAAATTTCTTATAACGCCTTTATTCCCTTCCTGAAAAATTAAATGTTTTTCTTTGATGTTCCAGCACTTCCTTTTTGACATTTTCGAGCTACAAGGAATGAATCCACCAATACGTCTGATTAACCCTACAAATGAACGAAAATTAGGTCACAAGCCCAAGGGAACGCGAAACAAATCCACTGAGGGCGAAAGGGGATTTCGAAGATGTTTACAGTGAACTGAACAATGGAAATATACAGATTGCACTTCTTGGATGAAACACTTAAATTTCTATTACTCTCGGAGAGTAAACATTTAAAAAACCATTTCAAGATTTATGACCACCATAAAGTGTGTTAAAAGAGAGAAAAATGTGATATGTCCAAAAATATAAACTTTAAAAATTGGGAACAAATAATTGAATCACAAGAGAAAAAGTTCGTTATGTAGAAAATGCACTTCGCTATGGAGTGGTTATTTTACGAAGAAAATCGTGAAATGTTCATGGTTCCAGGAAAAAGTTCGCTATATAGAAAAATTTGCAATATAGAGGATCGTAATATAGAGGTCCGACTTTATTAAAGTTTACTTCCTCACTTTTACACAATACTTCATACTTTTGCTTTTGAAATCTGTTCTTATCTTGGCATACAAGAATTATAAAAAAAATCTTTTACACAAGGAACTTTTGAATACATCAATAATTCTGTTGATTGACTAATTGTAAATTGGTGTTACATTTTGAGGCTACATGATAACTGTTGTTCATCCTTGTAATTCTTAATATCCGGGAAGTGACAACACATCCTCATCTCCTCCACACCATGCTAATGTTGAGACTTTGGGCTCCTATAAACAAACGCTTAATACACTTAAACTTAAATGACATAAGCATTCGAGTCCATGACTCAATATAAACACAGTCGCCCTTAAGTACGTAGTTTCTCGGATATCCTAGATCCAGTAACTAGCATACGGGAAAAATATAAATGCTTTATTTTAAGGTGAAAAATATTTTTGTTTTAGAACGTTATAACCAAGAGAAACATGTGAAAATTTTATTGTTTGGTTGATCGATGGTTATTTCTGATACATCTAATTCATCTGACCCTACTCCTCTCAAATCTCGTTAATTTAACCCGTTACCGCCCAGGGATCTATTTATAGATCACCTCCCACTCAGAACTCCCAGTGAAAACGATATTTTTTAATCACTTCGTATTGTCATTGGCTGGTTTCCTTACAAATATGGCTACACCCCCAAACGATATTTGAAGCATTCTTTTCTATAGTAGTCCAGCAGCTAGTGTCTATTGTTCGCCATTTTGAAGCTTCAAAGTGCAGCTTTCGATTTTGTATTCAACAGGAAAAAAATTAAAAGTAAGTTCAATTTTTTTATGTGTTTTACATACCTTTTTAATTATTATGGATTATTTATATTAGAAAAATAACGGTTTTTATTATTAAAATGTAAGTTTAAACATGCTGATCTATAAATAGATCGCTGGACGTTAGTGGTAACTAACCCGCGATCACTCACGCGGGGTGTTCTGTACACCCCAGCAACAAGAAAATCCTCCCAGGATTCTAAAAAGAATGCACAGAACCACGATTTTTTCTGTAGCTGCACATTTTAGGTCATTGAACCTTCAGGCCTGATGCAATCCCTCTTTCTCGAATGATTGGAATGTAATGATCTTCAAAAGTTTGTCTGGGGGGCTTAGAACTCCCGCGAGAAGTTGAGCATTTGTATACAATCTGCTCTGAATGTTTGGAAAATGATTAAAATATTATTTTTCTACTTTCTACTATCATTATCTCATTAATTATAAAGTATATTTGTTACTGGTATATACGTTTTACTGGTTTATGAAAAATATAAAATTATGTGTTTTAAAATAAAAATTTTGTATGTTTAGTTTAAATTAATGTTAGTCTCATTTGTATGCAATAAATTTAATAATTTTATTTGCATAATACAAAAAACATCTTGTTATTCATAAATATGTATCATAATGACTTAATTTTATTTTCATAATTAAATACACGTGTTAAAAGTTTGGGGGGTTTCTCTACACCCCGCGAGTAACGGCGGTAGTAAAAACAGGCGCGAGTGACCGCGGGCTAATATCATTTTTTCCCCGTTTCATTTCTTCCAGAATGTCTCGGCGTAAAGTGTTTCCCACCAACGAAGAAGCGTTAGAATATGTTTTCTCAGGAAATAGAGTCTGATATAATTGCTTTACCGCCTAATGTGGATGAGTTAACTGACGAAGAATATTTTAATAATGACTACTCCATCGATAAAATATCATTTAGGTAATGTAGAAGTTCGTATACCCATGGAAGAAATAGAAGTAAAAGAACAATATGAATCGATAGAAACACAAATGATGATGGTCCTAATAGTACGGAGCAGCTGCCATCTACCTCCAGTAATGCCGTGGTTCTTATTACTACTGTTTCGACAAAAAAAACGAAATAACTATAGTTAAATGGAAAGATAACAAGTATGTAACAACAACTACAAACTTTGACTACATACAGACTTTAATCCAAGTTTCAAGGCATCAAAAAGGTTTGATAGAAAAATCCAAAATTTTTGCATCATAATACTATTTACCAGTATAACAAAAATATGGGTAGAGTCGACCAGCATGACTGGCTCTTAGAAAAACACACAATTCAGATCCGTGGCAAAAAATGGTATTGGCCAATCTTTACTAGAGTTATCGACTTGCATCGTAAATACGTATATTATGTATACATATGTTCTGTGTTCATTTTAACAAATTATGAAAAGAGAAAAGTATAAAAGACATCCGAAGATATATCGCCGTTGCGTACCTCAAACGGGGAACAAATTCTAAGAAAGGCATTGGAAGACCTGTGATGGTGTCATCAAGATCAAACGTAATAGACTCTGTGCGTTTAGATAGAAAAGACCATGCTATAGGAAAAAGACAAAACCGAAGAAGATGCCAGTTTCAAAAATGTAAGGGGAGACCTCTTACTGTTTGTACAAAATGTAATGTAACCCTTTGTCTTAAATATTTTCCATTATATCACACTTAACTTTTACAAATTGGCTGCATAAAATTATAACTAAGTAAGTTTAGATCAGTAAAATAATATTTTCTCTTTTAAATCTCATTAGTTGCTTTTAAATTCACAAAAGTTTCATCCCCCCCCCTAAATTTGTAATTCTTTAAATATAAAACCACAGGAAAGTTACTTGGTCGTTTACTATCATAAGCGCCCAGCGATCTATTTATAGATCACCTATTATCTCAGCTGCTAATTACGCGGAAAATGGCTACAACTTCATAAATATTCTATTTGTGATATATGAAATGTTATTTAAAAATATTTTTCAAAAATTCCCATTTTAAAATAATTTGGGCGTTAACGGGTTAAGGGACAAATGTAAATTTTTATATAGGAACACATCTGGAAACGCAAAATTAAGAAAAGGGATTTAAATCCTATAGGTAATTATCAAAATAGGATAAAAATAGAATAAGGCATCACTTGAGCCAGTCACTTGAATACAACAAGGGATGATTCTTCGGCAAAGGAAACAGAACTGATTAGTAGTGCAATGGACTAAATTCGTGTGACGTCATTGTCAAATGATAATGCCAATCATGTGTTTCTAGTCAATAAGGTGAGAGATCCATGTGATGTCATAGCCACAACGTAAATGCAATCTTATGTTTCCAAGTAATCAATTCATGACTAGGTTGAAGCAAAAACTTCAAAACAGAAAAAAAGGGGGGGGGGGCTCAGCGGTTATGACGTCAAAAATCAGAAAAAAACAATGCAAGTACAGAAGTTATGATTTCGTAGATGTTGATTTTTGTTGTCTCAAGGGAGAAATTCAACTGTTCGCAAATGCTTTGAGAAAGGATAAGCTGGAAATGCAACGAAAACGTGATCTACCGGAATCCATGGTTTGTCTATTGTCCGTAGGTTAAAATATATTCAGGCAAAACTAACTGTAATGAATGCTGTTTGAGTGGCAAGAAGTGTCTTTGTAAGAGTGAGGAATCGTTCGCAAGAAACAAAGCATGTTCGACGTTGTCCTGAACAAGGTCAGCAACGTGCTACAACAGTAAAGAATGATTGCTATATCCTGTTAACAGCTCGTCTGGAGAGACAATTAGAAGCGTATTCAAAGAGTGTTTTTTTTTGAAAAAGGACGAAATTCTCAAGCCAAACAATCCAAAATAGGTTTCATGAAGGTGATCTGTATTCACGTATGTCAATGGTATATATTCTGTTGAAAGCAAGACAACGTACGGCCCTAAGAAAGTAGACTGTTGGACAACGAGATTGTGTGAGGCGTTCTTTACGGATCAGTCCCAATTCAGTTTAGAGGGTGACGCCAGTCATGTTTTGGAATAGCGAGAAAGGGGCATTCTATGTCATCCTATATTCACTCAGGAAAGATCGCATTACATTACCTGAATATCTTTCAAAATTATTGTTTAATTGCTCAAAGGTATGCAAACTAGATCTTGAAATTTCATGGTTCTCCACCTTACACTGCAGAAACTGGAGATTCTTTTCTTTTAATGATGTTAATGTCAGACCTCAGTGTCCTCTCAGACACTGTGGAGAGCTTTCCTGAATCTTTAACAATTCTGAGTATGGAGTGGGCAGCATGCCCTCCTGATCTTAATTAGACCAAGCATGTTTGGTAAATACTTGAACGATGCATTGTTACAAGGCCTCCTTCTACTATCTGTGACTTGGTGATCACAGTTAGTCAAGGAAGTAACAGTACTGGCCACATTTTCATAAATAACTTCACCTCACCCATGCAAAACAGGTGTACAGCGGACTCAGCAGTTCAGGAGGACCATACACAAAATTATACACCCTGTATAATTTTCAAACAATCGGCTTTTTGTTTTTTACATGTAACCAAATTGATGGCGTTAAACATTATTTCATGATTTTCATACAATTCCAAAGAACTAAGGTATCCCTACAATTGTTTATTACTTCTTTCTCTGTATTGCGTTTTGTTATACCTATATTCTTGATTTTATGTCGATGCAGGACTATTGCGCAACGGTTTCTTTACATTTTTCTTGATCCCCTAACTTTATTGAGTCGTTTATATTGCATTGTGTTATGGCAAATTACTCTCATATCGTTATTAACCGATATCCGCATTTTATTTTTGTCCCCCGATTGAAATTAGTACATGAATATTTAACTTCACTTCTCTGTAACAGATCGAGTATGGGAATCTGTGGGTACGTCATTTGTATTACACTTAATTAGGTAGGCTTATGCGTATATCTAAGGTACTCATTTTTTTATTGCAGTAGGCACCTACGTGGAGCATCGAGACAACTTGTCGATTTAAAAAAACATTCAAATAAGTTATGATACAATTCTAATTGCTCAAAAACTCTAAATGCTTATGAAATATTAAAAATCAGTAAGATATATTAATTTTTTTTCTTTTGTATAAAAAAAAAGAAATATTAATGTCAAAACAAGTACAACAAACTGAAAATCAATTCAGCAGTTTATCAAACATTTAGTTGAAATCAAAAAGCATCCATCATTTATAAATTAAAATAAAACTAAGGCTTATCTTGGAAGGAATTTTTAAGAAAAATCAGCCTAAAACCAAAAAAGAGACATTTAATACTACCTAAGAGCCTAACTTTTGTTATATGTGAAGGGATATATGTATAATTCTAATTTGTTCAAGTTGAACTTTATAAGAGGCTTCTCTCTCTCTCTCTCTCATGTGTTCTAAAATATATATATACATACATTATTAAAGCTTTTAGTTAAGCGTTTCATACAATTAAATTCTTTTATAATTAATTTCAATGATCTTGCTGTCACAAAATAATTTTTGCAACCAAATTTGGAATAGTAATATATGGATTGAGTAACATTTTTGTACATTGTTCTTCATTCTCACCTTATTTTATAGAAAAACTTTACGAGTTCTTTAATTATAAAAATTGAAAAATATGTATTATTTTCATCAAAACAAAAAAATATGTGTGTGTGTGTGTGGTTAGCGCTGTTGCATTTATTTTCTAGGTAATACATTTTCTTTCTATTTATCAAATACAAAAATAAAAGAAAAAAATAGTCATTTCGCCATTTATATACATACATTTCACTTTCACCATTAAAGAATCCATGCAACATAAACAGTAAGGAGAAAAATAATTCACCATATGGCATTAGCAAACTTAATGAAAACAAATCTTTCAAGACTAACGCTGCAAATAAGGTCATCGAGACACAAAATGCACCTCAGCTTTAGATATTCAATTCCTTCTACTACGAGGTCCCTTTCTTGGAGGTCACATGACCGGGGCCATTGTCCAATCAATTTACCTCCCTTCCAATTGCGTGTTTCTGTGTCAGTCGACAAATGAGTTCTGCACGTGATAGATTTCACCGAATCAGCACCAGCGGGGAGGAATGAAATAAATTAGGTGTATCCTTTTGATAGTAACAAGTCTCATTCTTTATTCTGTTAATGGAATTAGGTAGGGCGTTAAGTGTGAGGAGTAGAGCCTGTGCTGTTGTTAACACTTCAATCTCAGTATAAACAAATGTGGCACGTGTCGTCGAAATGAATGCAAATTTCTGTTACAATAAATCTCAGTAATTCGTCGCAAGTAATTATTTGTTTTGAGTAAATCTTAGAAGGGTTATAGATAAATGGGACTGCAGTTTATTTCTAATTGCCGCTTTATGTTTCAATAGTTTTTAATTATATTTTCTACAATATTAAAATTGTTGTTTTTCTTAAAATATTTATGTTTTGAATTTGAATTTAGTAATCTGATTTAAAATATGTTAATTAGTTGTCTATAAACCTTTTATTATATATCTCTGTTTAATATTTCTTCCTCTTAATGATTGATAAAGTTAAGTTGAACTTTTGAAGGATCGATTTTTTTTTCAGAACTTCAAAACCTACCTATGCTGGAAAGATGTACTCTGGTATGTACATGAAAGGGAGAATAAAATAAAAGAAATATTTTTTATGTTGCGTAGTGTCACAAGAGGAAAGAAGTTAAGGTATTTAAGGATTTTTATGTTAAAAAGTCAGAGTAATTTTTGTTAAAATGAAACAAGCATTTTAGAATTTTTTAACTTGGGAAGTCGAGAGAAAGTATT
>BMAV01009339.1:92691-108690 GCA_019973955.1 Trichonephila inaurata madagascariensis
ACAAGCATTTTAGAATTTTTTAACTTGGGAAGTCGAGAGAAAGTATTGTTCTCCAGTGGATTCCCAGCCATTGTAACATTCCCGAAAATATGGAAGCAGATAGGCTTGCTGAAGCAGGATCTCTCATGTAGGACTCTCATTTGCCTCTGCGTAACATCAAAAGATTCATTTACAGTAAACTGCAAATTAACCTCTTCCCTTACACATTTTTTTCAAACAATATTGCAAAAATTCATCACATTTTTTTATTATTATTATTATTAAATACAAGGAAACGAAATAAAACAAAATATGTAGGTCTTAAGTTGAATTTTTAATTTTTTACAGGCGTAAAAGCACATTAAGTTTTAATATTAGTTTACTATCCCGAGTTATCTCGGGCAAATGAAAAAAAGTTAAATATTAGTCTTCAAATGATAGTTTTTGAAAGAAGGGACAACATAAAGTGATACCTGGCATTCTGTACACTGGTATCTGGTCTCTTTTCTTACTGGCTTACCTCTGGAATCTCTTTTGCGGGAGAACAAAGTACACTATCTCGATGAATTTTACTTTTTTTTCAGTAGCAGGAATAACATGTATAAAATGCCTTCAGGTTAACCTTCAGGATTGATGCTGGGTCTTCCTGATGTAGCAGAAAACTCGTCACGAGGATTTTATGATATTTTAGTTTTTCAATCTGTTCTTTTCTAAATTGTTTAGGTGATCGTGAACCTCCCGATTTACAGGACAAAATGTAGGAATTTCACAATATCAAATCCAATACATGGAAGAAAATCTCCTTATAGTATTTCCCCCTCTTTTTCTAGATGTAGAATAAATAGCTAAATGCTATTCGATTTTATCTACACCACCCATTTTGTCATTGTAGTCAACTACACATTTATAGGCCTGGGCCTAGGCTTTAGTCTCTTCTCGATTATTTGTCACATCCTGCATTTCGATTGTATGTATTGTGGAAATTAGATCAATATCCTTTTCTTATCTTTCCATTTCATTACAGTTACTTTCTCTCTCTAATACTCAATAATTCCTACTTTTTTAAAAAAATTTCTTCGTCTTTTGATCTCTAGGTAAATTTTTTCTACTCAATCGGAATGTTCCATACACATCAGTCTTCTTTTGTTGTCGTGTCCTTCCCTAGGGGAAGGAAGGAAAATTGCCAGAGCCTGAGACAGGTTGGAGTTCTCTATTCCACCCCAACTTTGAGGGAGAACACTCTGAGGGTGGTCAGAAGCCTTCCACTTCTCTTCTCTTTCTGCCAACCTCCCGTGAGGACTTGTGACTCGACGGCTATTTATAGTATCCCAATGCCGCAAAGGCATTATACATTTACAGATAGATATATGTGTCTTCTCCGGGATTTGAACCCAGGCTCTACGACACTGCAGTCAGCATCGCTAACTACTATACCGGATGGGCAACTATCAGTCTTCTTTTTGACTAACGTATCAGCCAAACCTGATAAGTTAAAAAAATTGTCCAAAATGTCAATTAAAGCTGAATACCTCCTTTCATTTTCCCCAGGCCGATAAGAAACGTGACAGAACAAATCGTACTGACGAATTCTGCTTCACCTGAGTTTTCTCTGGATAATAATTAACTACAATATATACGAACCCGAGATAACTCGGGATAAACAGGCAATGGGTTAAGAAGTGTTGCGGGGGCATAAGGGGTGTTTTAGATAAATTTTCCTGCTTTTCAACTATTAGACCTACAAAAATTTAAATTTGGTAGGCACGTTTTTTTCATGGAGTAGAGGTCCGCTACAAAAAGAGTTTTGCAAAAATTTACCCTTTGGGAGCATTGCGGGGCATAAAGGGCTATATACATAAATGCTGCCATTTTTGAAGTATTAAACATACAGGTTTGATATTTTGTAGGTATGTACCATCCATTGAGTAGTAGGCCACTGAGGATGGATCGTGTGAAAATCGATCCAAGAGGCGTCACGAGGGCTTAAGGGGCATAATACATAAATATTTCCGTTTTTGAACTATTAGACCAAAAAACTTGAAATTTGGTTTACATGACTCTTTCAAGAATTAGAGGTACGTCACAATATGGGTTTTGCTAAAATTGACCCCAAATCAGCGTTGCGGGTCTTAAAGCTGTTTTCGGTTAATGTTACAGAATAGGACTAGAATTTGAAACATTTTTTCAGGTATAAAAGAAATGAATCATTAATATGATATTCTGGCTTGACTATCCTTTCGAGAGCAGCATTTTTTATCATACTTTCCATGTTTAACAGAGTTGATTCAATTTTTCTGGTGTAAATTGTGTTTCGTGTTTTTTCTCCTATACCGTAATGCTAAATGGGCTATGCCTTTACGTATTATAACAAAAAAGAAAATATTCATGGAATATTTTGGCATTTTTAAAAACACTATATTGTTAACAAAGGTATGAGTTATAACATTGCAAATTTCCATGGAAATTGAGGCTTTTTTTTCTGTCTGAAAATGTGCTTCGCGTTTATTTCAAGCTCTCGTACTTTTACCGATTGATTGATTATTAACGTCGCACTGTTTAGCTACACGAGGGCTTTTGGTGACGGACCACGTAATTTTGAACCATGGTCAAGTGACGTGGACGACACCTGAGCTGGCACCCCTCCTCTCCTAACTACCACACCACACCAACGGGAGGACGTACGTTTACCGAAGACAGCCTTAAGTGGCTTTATAGATAAATATTTCCATTTTTGATCTGCTGGAAGTACACACTTGAAATTTGGTAGGCACTTTTCTTTCATGGAGTAAAGAACCGCCAAGCCACCGGTTTTGCAATAGTTGATTGCAAGGAGGTGTTGCGGAGGCTTAAAGGGAGTTATATTTATATATACCCATTTTTGAACTATTCTCTCTACAAACTTGAAATTTGGTAAGCACTTTCTTTTAGTGAAGTAGAAACAAATTTTTCAAAAGATTGTTGCAAAAAGCTACCATAGGAAGAATTGCGAAAACTTAAGAAGGAGTACAATAGAACCATTAGATCCACACACTAGAAATTGGGTAAACATGTTCCTTTTGAGGAATAGAGATCCACTAAGAAGAGGTATTAGAGGAAATGACCCATGACATAGGAGGTTACAGGGCTTAACGTTGGAAAAATTTTAATTCTTTTTCATATATTACTTAGACTTTAAATTTGGCATTCGCGTTTATTTTGTTGAGAGGAGATTCACTAAAAATAGTCAAAAGGGGAGAGTTATAAGAATGTCAATCATCAACCCAATGTACCCATCAACAAAAGCGTAAACGAAATAAAAGAAATAATTTTGGATGTTCGATTTCCGAACCAGAACAATCGGCGAGTAATTTTTCAATGTGGAGATAGAGCATGACTGACGTCACAGCAAGTAGTTTTGCTTACGGCAAACCTTCCCCCTCAGATAAGGACAAAAATTGGACAAAAAAGTTGCATGGAAAATGTACGTGGGATACGGCCTTTAGTTGTCCATGGTTTTCTTTTTGTAATTGGAAAATTTTACTTTGTAATAATAAATTTAATTTTAATGTCTCTTATTGAGATCGTTTAATCTTTGAGTTATTTAATCTTTGAATCTAGTAGTTGATCAAACCGAACTTGGGTCTTTTAGTTTTAGTGAATTGTTATTCAATGGCATCGCATCAGTGGTTATGGAAATTATTGGATTTCTTTTTTTCATTTGATCAGAGATAAAATAAATTTCTTAGAGGTTAGTACAAGTGTGTGAGTGGCGATTCGGACATACAGAAAACTCTATTAATGAATCAAGAATTACTCTCTGTACACAGATTATACTGGGAATTTTTTTTTTCTTTTTCTTTTTGGAGAACTGTGGACCTACTTCGAGTATAAGCCATCTCACTTCAGTGAAATCCTATTAACATAAATATTCTTAAAAACTACATTCAAAGGAAAAATAATATAATTCCGCAGAAATTATAAAAGCATGAAAAGTATAATAAATTCATCATATACTCTTTAAAAAAATCCCCATCCCTTTAATTTATTGAAAATTATTATTAAAATAAACATTAGAAGTGTATTATCTATTTTATTACAATTCAAATTTTGCTGGCTACTTAACATACAGGAGCCATTATTTATCGTTTGCATTATTTTCTTTTCATTTACAAATTATTTATTTTTCTGCAGACAACTGAAGATATTAGTGTCTCAGAAATAATTAGTAAAAAATCAATATTTATCATCTTCATGATAAATTTTCAAAATATTTATTTGTTTTTGAAACTTTAAAAAAATCAATTAGTTTTACTACCTTTTTACAACCATACATAACCATTAGGGAGTCTCAAATGCGTTGCAGTGAAGCATTTCTGTGTATTGCTGCTTTCACCATAATTACTGAATTACTTGTATTTATTAAATAGACTAATAAGTAATTCAGATTTAAAATTATAATATAAATAGATCTTGGACAGCCCTAGCAAATAAACCAGAGAAACAAATTTTACTGAACTTTCATGAATTATGTGCATATTTATTATTATTATATGTATTATTTTCCTATATATATTATAATTTACATGAATCTTTTTGTCTTAGTATCTTCTAGAAATATACATATTTTGGAACTATAATTGAATTTACACCATCTTACGGTATCCGACTACGTTCGGAACCGTGATTTTAAAAAAGCGCATTAATGGATACATTTCATGATATTTAGTGTCACTTAGATTAGAATACATGCATAAAATTGTTCTAAGGACATTTTGACAAAAAAAAAAAATATTTAGATACAATATTTTGGCGAAAAATTAACAGAATAGCCTTTTTTCAAAATATTCTCCTTTTGTGAAAAATGTTTCTATTACAATAATATTTTGTCTGTCTATAGCTCAGATCCCTTTACAGAGGCTGAACTATGAGTTTTGACAAATTCACATTATTTTCAGAGTTACAACCCTTTGAAATAATTATCGGCGTTTCTTCTTAAAATTTCTCCCCTCTGTTGTTCTAAAACATGGTTAAACCCACTTCTAAGTTATATATTTCAAAAATTCTAGTTGAGCCTCTGTAGAGAGGTCTGAGCTATACACAGGCGAAATGTTATTATAATAGAAGCATTTTTCACAAAAGGAAAACATTTTGAAAAAAGATTATTCTAAATTAGTTTTTTGCCAAAATATTGTATTTAAATAATTTTTTTTTGTCAAAATGTCCTTCAAACAATTTTATACATATATTCTAATCCAAGTGACACTAAATAGCATCACAATTATCCATTTATGTGCTTTTGCAAAATCACGGTTCCGAACGTAGTCGGATACCTTAAGACTCCAATTTTCATTTTTGTTCTTGAATGAAGACTTATTAAATAATCATATCATCCTCTCATACCTCTAACTCAAATATAATAGTATTTTTGTTTAACTATCGAGGCGAAGTGTATTTAACGACGAAGAATATACAAGTAAAACGGCATTTTCATGCACCATATCCTTCTCTAATGTTGTAAATCGTATATATAATATTAAATGTATTATATTTGGGGAAAAAAAACATTGTCGGTTCTAAGCTAAACAGAACACGAAAAGAAATAAACAGGAAAATTTAAAAAAGAAGTCTAACCGAAATCGAAACCTAACGAGATTTTGAAGCGACGAATCAGTGCAAGCGGGAATTTCTTCCACCATCTGACATCGTCCAAAAGCAATTTGATTACAAGAAGCACAGACGGGAAATGAACGCGGCAAAGATTCTATTTTCTTTCTGGAATGACATACAAACGGACATTAGTTAATGCATCGTACCTAAACAAGTCAAGCTGTTATCAGGAAATGATTGAAGCTCGAGTGAAGAATAGCTAATTAAATTTATGTAGGAACAACTAATTCGTTTTAGTTCCTGTTTAGGAAGATGGTATTTGTTGAGATCGTTTGTTTCCAGTTAACATTCCGATGTCTTTTTATTGGTTTTTAAATATATATTCTTGCAGATCATATTTGTTTTTTAACGTCGGAATTCAATGGTTACACTGTCAACATTTATCAGAAACCTTGTATTCAATCAAGCTTCTTCCTAATTTTCGAATAAATCAATTACTGTTAACGCAAAATTCATTTATTTTAAAATTTTAAGATCTTTGCTGTAATTTTAAGAATTATCATAAATTTGATAACTTTTTTTTTACGGTAAAATAAATATTTAAAATATATAATTCCAGAAATGTTTTATTTTAGGAATCGGTGTTGTATATATTTCTTAAATTTTTTTTCGCCTGAACGATTTCATTTCACTTTTGATTAATAATATATATGCTAAAATTTGCTAACAATAAACATAATTACTAACATGTTGAAACGATTGTCGAATGCGCTTAGCAGTTGCTTCACTCACAGTATAACTGTCCCTTCTAAGAAGGTGCTTTATGTTCTGCATATTTCTCTAAAAAAATCACACTATCTCTATTGATTTTGCATCGGGAGGTATACTTTCATAATAATGTTAAATGTAACGCTGGGCAATGATGGATGATTTCACTTCTTGAAGCCAAAACACATACGCATTAGGCTTTGTCTTGGTTCCATTTTTGCAGAAAATGACGTCTTCCGAGTCCCTCTTGAAGGAGCATTCATGCCTTTTACAGCACGAAAATAACTTCTAAAACTTATCTATTCAAACATGCTAAAGTTACATTATACAGTGAAATGGGTTTAACACGAAAACGTTTAAGATGAAATATCGGTTAACACGAAATAATGCATCGGTCTCGATAAACCACTGTGTACTTTCACGCACATTTCTTTTCTTAATACTAAGTGAAAATCACTTAACACGAAAATATTTCCATTGTGGGAATGAAGAAAATACGGAAAACAGTAGCCGAATTGAAATGTTCTATTGTATTATCGGAATAATTCATTGCAGTAGATGATGATAATAAGTGTACAGCCAAAATCATGACAGACAAAGACATTTTGTAGTTTGTTTAAAGCTCAAAAAATATCATTGATGTAGATTTCGACGACGGAATGAATAATGCAGCTCCTGTTCCCACATCATTCGATATGAGAAACGGCATGATAAGTATGCACAGTTGCTTATACGCACACTCCAATAGTGGAATGAATAAAAAAATAGGAGATATTGAACAATTTGTTGGCAATTTGATGCTACAAAATAATGCAACGAAAAACAGCAGAATATTTTCCAGAAACTCATTAAATGTTTTGCTTTTCAAAAAAATTGAACAATTTGCCTTAAATTTTTTTAAGTTCTTGTGACTGCTTTATTTAAATATTTTTTATTAAATATAAGCATGTATATATATATTTATGTAAATAAAATAATCTCTAATAAAAAAAAATTGTTAATATATGTTTTTTTTTATTATTATTATTTTTTTTATTAATATCCTTTAATGCGATTTTTTTTATTACGAAAAAAAAATATTTCAGTCCCTTCAGTTTCGGGTTAAGCGATTTTTATTGTGTATTAACCGGCTATTTTGCAATAAATTTTTATAATCAGAGCAACAATTTTGATCTACCTTACATATAAATTAATATTTCCTAAATGATCATAATTAAATTAATTTTCCAATTAAAAATATAGATATAATTAACTTTAATTATTACTGACCACAAGCTTTTCCATAAGCTTTTGCTAGTATATACAGTAAGACAAAAGTTTTCGTACACTTGCAATTTCTTATAAAATTTAATGTTTTCGACTAATAAAAATTAATATATTGTAATTGTAATTTTTTTATGATATTTGTAGTTTGTTCTTAATGGAATGACATAATTATTTTTTTTAAAAAATGGTATAACTATTTTTTTAAAAATTAATAATCAAAAAGCTGCTAAAAATTACGCCACAAAAGTCTTCGTACACTTAACAAAAATCTCAACTAAGCTTTAAATATTGTATTTCTTTCTTAATTTATAGTACTTAGTAAGATATCTTTTAATGTCCACAACAGCTTTTAAGCGTCTTGGTATAGATTTAATCAGTTTTTTGTAATTTCTACATCGATTTTTCATCATTCTTCTGTGATTATGGTTTTACTTCACATTTTGTGTTTATTTGTCATGTTTTCTTTTTTTTTTACATCAAAATCTCACTAAATTTGTTCTACTGGGCTAAATAAAGTGATTGAGGATTTTTTTAAATATTTTGGGACAGTTATAAACTCCAGTGGCGTAAATTAAGAGCAGTGCGGTTGGCGTCATTATCCTGTTAAAGCATGAAGTCGTTTCCAATATCCAAATTTCTGGCGGATAATTTAAAACTCCTCTTTAAAATATTTAAATAGAGCTCATGATTCACAATATCAACAAAAAATACCAAATTACCTAATTCTGTGGCCAATTTACACCCCCACGCAAGAACACTTCCACCTCCATGTTTTATTGAGCCATCTAGAATTTTGGGATTAAGTTTCAGAAAATTCAAAATTGCAGCAAATTGATTGGGATGGCAGATAATTCAACATTTTTGGTTCCTATGGGTCAATAATGGCTTGTAAATGAAAAAAAAATAAGGAGTTTAATCCCATGAATTTATGTGGAAAAAGAACTCCTCCACCACCATGCTTCAGCATTGAAATAAAGGTGTTCTCGCGTGGGGGTGTAAATTGGCCTCAGAATTAGCTATTTTGGTATTTTTTGACGGTATTGTGAATCATGAGCTCTATTTAAATATTTTAAAGAGAAATTTTAAATTATCCCCCTGAAATTTCGATATTGGAGACGACTTAATTTTTTAACAGGGTAATGACGCCAAGAGCACTGCTCTCAATGTGGGCCACTGGTGTCTCTATAACTGTCCCCAAATTATGAAAACACCTCCTCAATCACTCTATTTAGCCCAGTAGAACATATCTGGCGAGATTTTGATGTAAAAAAAGAACAAAAACATGAAAAGTAAACACAAAATGTGAAGTAAAAATAATATTCACCGAAAAATGGAGGAAACTCGATACAGAAATTACAAAAAACTGATTAAATTTATACCAAGAAGCTTAAAAGTTGTTGTGAACACTAATGATATTCTACTAAGTACTAAATTAAGAAAGAAATACTATATTTAAAGCTAAAATGAGATTTTTGTTATGTGTACGAAGACTTTTGTGGCGTATTTTTAATAGCTTTTTGATTATTAATTTAAAAAAAATAGTTATACTATTTTTAAAAAAAATAGTTATGTTATTCTATTAAGAACAAGTTTCAGATATAAAAAATTACATTTACAACATATTAATTTTTATTAGTCGAAAACATTAACCGTTATAAGAAATTGCAAGTGCGTGAACACTTTTGAGGCCCACTGTACATATTTTTTCCGTTCCTTTTTAACAACTTCAAATAAATTGCATCAATGAAATTATTTCGCTTTTCGAAATTTTGAATAATTCTTTGAACAAAAGTGAAATTTTGAAAATCATAAAAACGCAATAATTATGTATTTAATAACACAAGAAGAAAAAAAAATGATTGCTATTTTGTCATATTTATCGCTTTTCTGTCTCTGAGAGTAGTACTAAAATGGGAATGTATGTAAAAAAGGTGTAGAATCTGTAATATATAGTAACATGAGTTAAAAGTAAAGTAAGATAATAGATCTCTTTCTTGCATAAAACATCTTAGTTTGAACAAGAAAAAAAACTTCTAATGATAATTTTAGGATGATGTCTATTATGGAAAGAAATCGCTTATAAATAAAATAGGCTCTATTTTTTTCTAATAACGATAGAATACTTAACACTTAATGCATTGTAGCAAAATTTAAAAAGTCAAATGAAAAAAGTCAAAAGAAAGTCTATTACAGAATATCATGAAACGATTGCTTTAATAAGAGCAAATTTAAAAGGGATTATAATGAGCCATTCAAATCTTGCATTCAAATAATCTATATGGATATTTTTTATTTCATTTATAATGGCTTAAATTTCGATGTTGCTGTAAATTTATTCCAAAAATTTCCTTTGTCATTTACAGATGAAAGAAAGAAGAAACATTTCAAATATCTTTTTTCTTTTGAAAATTGTGAAGAAAAAATTAATGATTAAATCAATGCAGTTATTTTATTTGAATACAGTTTTACTATTGCATAATTATATCAGCTTTAAGTACGAAATATGGTACAATAAAAATATTGATAATGGCTGACATTCTAAATAAAATTTCAATAATAACAAAAAATACATTTATCATTATTACCATCAATGTATAATTTTCTAACTATAATTTGAACCATTTATCAAGCTAATTTATTTAATTTCATTTTAACAGCCCAAATGATTTTTAGAATTAAACGATTGAAAATGCGCTTAGAAAAATTACTTTTGCATATAAATAGCTTTGCTATTCGTAAATTACCTTTTCACGAATTTGTCCATTGCTTACTAATAATTCTTACTGTCTACTCGTTGGTAGAATGTAAAATTATTTAATATTTTTATCTATTAAAACTCATTACTGTATAAATATACATTCAAAAACAGCATAATATTTATTTACAACATTCATAAAAATAAAATATTTGCATTATGCTGCTGTGCACAATAAAATATACTTGCAAAATATTTCAGACAGGTATAAATTGTCATTTTTCATTTAAGAAAATTAAGCAATATTTTTTAATTTTTATGTCTACATTAAATTGTTTCAAAAAAGGCTCAAATAACGTTTTTAAATGAGTTTCTTACTAATAATTGATTCATTCTATCTTTATGTGCATGTACACACATTCAAAAGTAATAACACTCTAAATGTAACGAGTGCTTTTGCCATTTGCTTAGAGTCCTTAGAGATTCATATCAAAAATCTCTCATTACGCATATCTTCGCATATTTATGTTTGGGGAGTATGAGACATTTTTACATAGAAATATTTCGGAATTGCTTTAATTTCAAAGGCAGAAGTATTTTATTCGCTTGTGTGATTATCCCAGAGGTGTGAGAAATCGCTAATGTGAATGTAAAAATGATGTTGATAAGACTAAATAGTATGTTAATTATGACATTTATTTGTGTGATTTAAGAAATACTTCTTTAAATAAGAATTTAAGGCATATATATTGCTAACGAAAAATTTGTACGAATTTTTTGTTTGTTTGTTTGTTTTACTTTGAATGAGTATGGATTCAGCCTTCTTTGAACGAATCGCGAGAATTGCATTTTTTAATCAGATTTAAAATGAAAATTCCTTTTCAAATTTTGATCTCTTAGGAATTCATGCATAAATTTTAATATTTGTTTAATCGTTTTAAATTTTTAAGAAACATCAGAAATTTTATAACTAATACTGTAAGAGAAAAATCACCTAAAGCATATATTTAGTTTGATGAATTTACTGTAACTACGTACTTAGTATTATAGATGCAGTTGTTGTTATAAATAGTGAGGCTTTGAAATTCACAAAAATATCCCAAGTGGGATTGAAAAGTTTCCTCTTTTAATTAATTATTATTCACGTATTTAAAATAATTTTCAAGTGAAATAACACTGTGTATATATAATGCAACTGAAGCAGCTTTTATGAATCATAAATAATTCAGTAAGCATAAATGATCCATGTATAGGATAATATACTTTATTTCCTGCATGTAGGCATTCTTCTAGCTACTAAACAAACACACACACGCATATATATATATATATATATATACCAAAATTCTTTGGGAGAGAATCCCAGTTTAATGCACACTAAATTTCAAGCATCTTAACCACTTAACCAGGCTAATTGACTCACTCTCTTGTGGTTTCTGGTTCTCCGTCACAGGAAAACCGTGCAAACAATGTCTGTTAGCGTCTCATCTAGCTGTTTTTATTTTAAAACATTCTAGTATGTATTCGCTGGTTACAGAGTTAATATTTAATACTTTATTATGTACCTTTATAAATAAGGAAATAGTTTTCTTATAATACAAAACTATGCTTTACAACAATACTAAATTTACTTTTGTATCAGTTTTATTCGGTGACAACGCAATTAAAAAAGAATTACGTAAATTAGAATATTTCTCCTAATACACATCAGAACATGGGGAATATTACTCTATTTTAAAAGAAAAAAACTTTCATATCCTTGCTTAGGATATTTTTGCTTATAAGATATTTGCACAGTTTTGTTAAATTCCAATTAATATTTTGATATAATGTTACTTTGATATTATTTGTGTATACGGTAATTGTTTTACCACTCCGAAATGTCGTTATTGATTGAAGGCGAGTTTTTACTTAAGAGTAGAATCAAGTGAAATATCTTAGTTTATTTCTTAGCTTAGAACAGTGTTTCTCAAACTGTGGGGCGCGTCCCCCTAGGGGGCGTGCTAACCTTACGAGGGGGCGTGAGCATATTGAAAAGTCGAAAACGAAAGATTATTTAAACAAATTATGAACTTACTAAAAGTAAACAAATACATTCTGATATAATAAAAAATGAAATATTCATTTAAACTATAATTCACTTATAGATGTATCAGTACTCCACACATTCTATTTTATAATTAATTTAACAATGCTAAGCTATGGACAAGTTTAATAATTACCAGTGACCCCATGGATTTGTCATATATAAAATCATATGCCAGCATTTTCACTTATCTGGATATAATTTGTGCGTATTTTATAATTAATCCCTTAAATGGCACTTAAAAATTACGCAATTCGTTCCATAATGCCACGTAAGTAAGCGTATGTGGCGTTTTAAGTGGGGTAGAAAAGGAATAAATAATTAAATCCTCTGAAACAAGTAAATCCTTCGCAAACACTGTTAGGGTCATTTTAATGCTTTCCAAAGCCTTTGGAATAATTTTATGGATAGCAGTGCACAGAAAGGATAGTGCTTCGGAAAGACGTATATATACGTCTGGGGACAATTAACACACTAGCTGAGCGAGACGCTTATATACGTCGGAGGGACTTCAGAGGTTAAAGTCCTATTGTAGGTTTAGCATCAAAGTATAGTATTATTGAATGTAATACATCATTGGGGGCGTGATGCAAATTATGATTGAATATTGGGTCGCAAACTTTGAAAGTTTAACCCGTGGTCACTCGTGCCTGTTTTTGCTACCTTCGTTACTCGTGGGGTGTAGAGAACACCGCAAACTTTTAACACGTGTATTTAATTATAAAAATAAAAATTAAGTCATTATGATACATATTTATAAAGTACAAGATGTGTTTTGTATTATACAAATAAAATTATTTAATTTATTGCACACAAATTAGACTAACATTATATATAATTTAAACTAAACATACAAAATTTTCATTTTAAAACACATAATTTTATATTTTTTCATATACCAGTATAAAACGTATATGCCAGTAATAAATATACTTTATAATTAATGAGATAATGATAGCAGAAAGTATAGAAAAATAATGTTTTAATCATTTTCCAAACTTTCAGAGCAGAATGTATACAAATGCTCAACTTCTCGCGGGAGTTCTTAGCCCTCCAGATTAACTTTTCAAGGTCATTACATTCCAATCGTTCCTTAAAGAGGGATTGCATCACGCCTGAAGGTTCAAGGACCTAAAATGTGCAGCCACAGAAAAAATCGTGGTTCTGCACATTCTTTTTTGAAATCTGGGAGGATTTTCTTGTTGCTGGGGTGTACAGAACACCCCGCACGAGTGATCGCGGGTTAAGAAGCACTGGCTTAGAATATAATAAAAACTGATTCAAATGTTTAAAAACTGAAAAAAGGCAACAAATTTTACTTTGTTGGTAAATGAATCGATATAATTTTACATTCTCGGAGTATTCATTTTAAAAGAACCGTCACCATAAGTTAACCATATTTGACACTATGGGTTGTGTAGTGTTCTAATGAAAAATATCAACATCCACACACACACACAGGTAGATCATCATCGACATTTTGTCGGGTGGTAAAGTATTCGAAACTTATTGGTTATACTTGATGCCTGAAAAACCCCAAAACAAAAAATCGATTATGTCTGGAGTAATTAATTAGTCTATTGTTTTATATTAATAATGATTTCTAATTGGTTTAAATGTTCCTGGCATTGTTATAATTATCTGTATAACAATTTTAGCACAGGAATAGGCCAATTCCTTTAAAAATACTTTTGAGATATACTTGGGTTAAAAAAACTTAGTAACTCTCAGGTTAAAATTGACTTATCTAATTTTTTTTTTTTTTTTATTTCTCATTTTACTATCACTAATTTGAACTGAATTGACGAATCTATCATTTTATGGAAAGGGCAAGGATACAAATTATTTAGATGTTATTACGTTTAGTACTTGGAGAATAGGATGCACAAAAAAGTACTTTAAGATTTTTTATCAGTAAATATGAAAAAAAATATACCATTAAATATATGAATATAAACTCAGAAAATAGCAATCGTAGGAATTACAAATAATTTAAAATACATTGTTTAGGTTTTGTGATAAATATTATTAAAAAAAAATAAAATAAAGCAGAAAATATTTTATATGGATATTTTATGCAGAATAAATAAGCAAAGAATTATTTTCCGCAAAGTAGTTGAGAAGGCTTGCAATGACATGAATATACACTTTCGAATATATTGGAATACCTGAAGCTCTTGTATACGCCACTGGTTTGCCAAATCAATGAAAACAAATTTCTATGGGCATTAACTTTGTAGCAAGGTTAGACTGCCAGAATAAAACTAAAAGTTTTTAGCCCAGACACATTAAATTCCTTCAGCTGCAAAGATAGTTCTGAGATCACGTGCCCAAGGTCATTACCCAATCAATTTGTCTCCCTTCCAATTGCGTGTTTCAATGTCAGTCGACAAATTACATGCGCACGTGACAGATTTCGACGAATCACTTCCAATGAAAAGAAAAGAAATGAATTTGGTTCACCTTTTGATAGTAACAAGTCTCATTTTTATTTATTTAACTGGACACTTTACAAAAGGCAAAGATTGAAAGTTTACAACTGACATCCAACGTACGTTAACAAATACACCAAGTACTAGCTGAAAATGTGGGTGCAAATTACTCGTAGAATAAATTTTCCCAATTGAGAGATGGATTTTTTATTTTAACAAACACAAAGGGTGAGGGACTCGATATAATGAAAATCAATTTATTTTTGTTTTCAGATTTTATAAGGTTGTCCTTTTTTGTTTCTTATCTGTGTCTCTGTGTTTAAATACAGCTTTCAATTACACTTACCTCCCGTTATACCATTTCTTTAAAATATTCCATTGATTTTTTTAAATAACTAATAAATAATTAAATAAAAATCCAATTAACGAACTGAAATTTAATAATTTTCAAACTAAATCAAATAATACGGAATCTAATTGAAAAACTGTGGAATATCAGTAGAGTTCAAAATATTGCAGTGAATTTTCTGTAAAATAGTGTAAATAATTTGTATATATTTTGATGTTTAATGCATTTATATTACTCTATGTTATATTTATTTTATGTTAAAATTGTAATATTCACAAGCAACGCCGTTCCGTACGTTATAATAGCGATTCAAAGGATACTTGGCGAAATCTTGGCAAAAGAGCCAAGTTGGCCTCAATTGTGATGACCAAGTCAGCAACGTGGGGATCAATTTGGTGACCTTGGCGACCATTTGTGCGACTTAAGGATTTTATGGATTCTTCTAGAAATTAGTGAGAAACGCACTAATGACGCAAGCGGATCTTTCTCAAAGGATCCGCGAGGGCTGTAAATAGAAAAATGCTAGCCGAAACTAGTCACAGTTTTGTTTTGACTAGTGATTATTAGATTTTTCTTGACCGTTAAGAAACAACTAGTGATTAGCTGGGCTGTTGAATAGGACGAGCAATGCTTGTGAGTAATCGTTTGCATACATGTATTTTAAACACTGTTAATTGTGTCTGAGCGCTGTAGAATGTTTAAAGACCATCTGAGACTTATTCTGCGAATTCTGCTGCTGAATCCTCTATTTCAAGGATTGTTTTCTCGAAAATAACTTACCGCTCTTAAAGAACTGGCCTGTTGTTTGCGACTGATTTGCATAAAAGCCTTGAACCCA
>BMAV01009339.1:109090-120410 GCA_019973955.1 Trichonephila inaurata madagascariensis
TGTTTAGTAGCTAGAAGAATGCCTACATGCAGGAAATAAAGTATATTATCCTATACATGGATCATTTATGCTTACTGCATTATTTATGATTCATAAAAGCTGCTTCAGTTGCATTATATATACACAGTGTTATTTCACTTGAAAATTATTTTAAATACGCGAATAATAATTAATTAAAAGAGGAAACCTTTCAATCCCACTTGGGATATTTGTATGAATTTCAAAGCCTCACTATTTATAACAACAACTGTATCTATAATACTAAGTACGTAGTTACAGTAAATTCATCAAACTAAATATATGCTTTAGGTGATTTTTCTCTTGCAGTATTAGTTATAAAATTTCTGATGTTTCTTAAAAATTTAAAACGCTTAAACAAATATTAAAATTTATGCATGAATTCCTAAGAGATCAAAATTTGAAAAGGAATTTTCATTTTAAATCTGATTAAAAAATGCAATTCTCGCTATTCGTTCAAAGGAGGCTGAATCCATACTCATTCAAAGTAAAACAAACAAACAAACAAAAAATTCGTACAAATTTTTCGTTAGCAATATATATATACCTTAAATTCTTATTTAAGGAAGTATTTCTTAAATAACACAAATAAATGTCATAATTACCATCCTATTTAGTCTTATCAACGTCATTTTTACATTCACATTAGCGATTTCTCACACCTCTGGGATAATCACACAAGCGAATAAAATACTTCTGCCTTAGAAATTAAAGCAATTCCGAAATATTTCTATGTAAAAATGTCTCATACTCCCCAAACATAAATATGCGAAGATATGCGTAATGAGAGATTTTTGATGTGAATCTCTAAGGACTCTAAGCAAATGGCAAAAGCACTCGTTACATTTAGAGTGTTATTACTTTTGAATGTGTGTGCATGCACATAAAGATAGGATGAATCAATTATTAGTAAGAAACTCATTTAAAAACATTATTTGAGCCTTTTTTGAAACAATTTATTGCAGACATAAAAATTAAAAAATATTGCTTAATTTTCTTAAATGAAAAATGACAATTTATACCTGTCTGAAATATTTTGCAAGTATATTTTATTGTGCACAGCAGCATGATGTAAATATTTTATTTTTATGAATGTTGTAAATAAATATTATGCTGTTTTTGAATGTATATTTATACAGTAATGAGTTTTAATAGATAAAAATATTAAATAATTTTACATTCTACCAACGAGTAGAAAGTAAGAATTATTAGTAAGCAATGGACAAATTCGTGAAAAGGTAATTTAAGAATAGCAAAGCTATTTATGCAAAAGTAATTTTTCTAAGCGCATTTTCAATCGTTTAATTCTAAAAATCATTTGGGCTGTTAAAATGAAATTAAATAAATTAGCTTGATAAATGGTTCAAATTATAGTTAGAAAATTATATATTGATGCTAATAATGATAAATACATTTTTTGTTATTATTGAAATTTTATTTAGAATGTCAGCCATTATATCAAAATTTTTATTGTACCATTTCGTACTTAAAGCTGATATCATTATGCAATAGTAAAACTGCATTCAAATAAAATAACTTAGAATTTTAAAAAAAAAACAAAATGCATTGATTTAATCATTAAATTTTGATTAACAATTTTCAAAAGAAAAAAGATATTTGAAATGTTTTTCTTTCTTTCATATGTGAATGACAAAGGAAACTTTCGGAATAAATTTAAAGCAACTTCGAAATTTAAGCCATTATAAATGAAATAAAAAAATCCATATAGATTATTTGAATGCAAGATTTAAATGGCTCATTATAATCCCTTTTAAATTTTCTCTTATTAAAGCAATCGTTTCGTGATATTCTGTAATAGTGCTACATTTAATTTTCGAATTTTGCTACAATGCATTAAGTGTTAAGTATTCTATCGTTATTAGAAAAAAATATAGCTTATTTTATTTATAAGAGATTTCTCTCCATAATAGACATCATCATAAAATTATCATTAGAAGTTCTTTTTCTTGTTCAAACTAAGATGATTTATGCAAGAAAGATCTATTATCTTACTTTACTTTTAACTCATGTTGCTATATATTACAGATTCTACACCTTTTTTACATACATTACCATTTTAGTACTACTCTCAGAGACAGAAAAGAGATAAATATGCCAAAATAGCAATCATTCTTTTTTCTTGTTGTGTTATTAAATACATAATTAGTGCGTTTTTATGATTTTCAAAATTTCCCTTTTGTTAAAAGAACTATTTCAAAATTTCGAAAAGCGAAATAATTTTATTGATTCAATTTGCTTAAAGTTGTTAAAAAGGAAAGGAAAAAATATGTACAGTGGGCCTCAAAAGTGTTCACGCACTTGCAATTTCTTATAAAGGTTAATGTTTTCGACTAAAAAAATTAATACGTTGTAATTGTAATTTTTTATGATACCTGCAACTTGTTCTTAATAGAATAACATAACTATTTTTTTAAAAAATAGTATAACTATTGTTTTACAAAATTAATAATCAAAAAGCTAATAAAAAATTACGCCACAAAAGTCTTCATACACTTAACAAAAATATCAACTCAGCTTTAAATATTGTATTTCTTTCTTAATTTAGTACTTAGTAGGATATCATTAGTGTTCACATCAACTTTTAAGCTTCTTGGTATAGATTTAATCAGTTTTTTGTAATTCCTGTATCGAGTTTAATCCATTTTTCGGTGAATATTGTTTTTACTTCACATTTTGTGTTTAGTTTTCATGTTTTTTTTTTTTTTTTTTACATCAAAATCTCACCAGATATGTTCTACTGGGCACAATAAAGTGATTGAGGAGGTGTTTTCATAATATGGGGACAGTTATAGAGACACCAGTGGTAAACATTGAGAGCAGTGCTCTTGGCGTCATTACCCTTTCTCCAATATCCAAATTTCAGGGGGATAATTTAAAATTTCTCTTTAAAATATTTAAATAGAGCTCATGATTCACAATACCGTCAAAAAATACCAAAATAGCTAATTCTGAGGCCAATTTACACCCCCACGCGAAAACACCTTCACTTCAATGCTGAAGCATGGTGGTGGAGGAGTTCTTTTTCCACATAAATTCATGGGATTAAACTCCTTATTTTTTTCATTTACAAGCCATTATTGGCCCATAGGAACCAAAAATGTTGAATTATCTGCCATCCCAATCAATTTGCTGCCAATTTTGAATTTTCTGAAACTTAATCCCAAAAATCTAGTTGGATCAATAAAACATGGAGGTGGTAGTGTTCTTGCGTGGGGGGTGTAAATTAGCCACAGAATTAGGTAATTTGGTATTTTTTGTTGATATTGTGAATCATGAGCTCTATTTAAATATTTTAAAGAGGAATTTTAAATTATCCGCCAGAAATTTGAAAATTGGAAGCGACTTCATGTTTTAACAGGATAATGACGCCAAGCGCACTGCTCTTAATTTACGCCACTGGTGTCTTTATGTCTCAAAATATTAAAAAAAAAGACCCTCAATCATTTTATTTAGCCCAGTAGAACATATTTAGTGAGATTTTGATGTAAAAAAAAAAAGAAAACACGACAAATAAACACAAAATGTAAAGTAAAAACCATAATCACAAAAGAATGGAGAAAAATCGATGTATAAATTACAAAAAACTGATTAAATCTATACCAAGACGCGTAACAGTTGTTGTGGACACTAAAAGATATCCTACTAAGTACTAAATTAAGAAAGAAATACAATATTTAAAGCTAAGTTCAGATTTTTGTTAAGTGTACGAAGACTTTTGTAGCGTAATTTTTAGCTGCTTTTTGATTATTAATTTTTTAAAAAAATAGTTATACCATTTTTTAAAAAAAATTATTATGTCATTCTATTAAAAACAAATTACAAATATCATAAAAAGTTACAACTACAATATATTAATTTTTATTAGTCGAAAACACATTAAATTTTATAAGAAATTGCAAGTGTACGAAATCTTTTATGGCTTACTGTATATACTAGCAAAAGCTTATGGAAAAGCTAGTGGTCAGTAATAATTAAAGTTAATTATATCAATATTTTTAATTGGAAAATCAATTTAATTATGATCATTTAGGAAATATTTATTTATATGTAAGATAGATCAAAATTATAGCTCTGATTATAAAAATTTATTGCAAAATAGCCGGTTAATACACAATAAAAATCGCTTAACCCGAAACTGAAGGGACTGAAGTATTTTTTTTTTCGTAATAAAAAAAATCGCATTAAAGGATATTAATAAAAAAAAATAACAATAATAAAAAAAAACATATATTAACAAATTTTTTTTTATTAGAGATTATTTTATTTACATAAATATATATATACATGCTTATATTTAATAAAAATTATTTAAATAAAGCGGTCACAGGAACTTAAAGAAATTTAAGGCAAATTGTACAATTTTTTTGAAAAGCAAAACATTTAATGAGTTTCTGGAAAATACTCTGCTGTTTTCCGTTGCATTATTTTTTAGCATCAAATTGCCAAAAAATTGTTCAATATCTCCTATTTTTTTATTCATTCCACTATTGGAGTGTGCGTATAAGCAACTGTGCATACTTATCATGCCGTTTCTCATATCGAATGATGTGGGAACAGGAGCTGCATTATTCATTCCGTCGTCGAAATCTACATCAATGATATTTTTTGAGCTTTAAACAAACTACAAAATGTCTTTGTCTGTCATGATTTTGGCTGTACACTTATTATCATCATCTACTGCAATGAATTATTCCGATAATACAATAGAACAGTTCAATTCGGCTACTGTTTTCCGTATTTTCTTCATTCCCACAATGGAAATATTTTCGTGTTAAGTGATTTTCACTTAGTATTAAGAAACGAAATGTGCGTGAAAGCACACAGTGGTTTATCGAGACCAATGTATTATTTCGTGTTAACCGATATTTCATCTTAAACGTTTTCGTGTTAAACCCATTTCACTGTATAATGTAACTTTAGCATGTTTGAATAGATAAGTTTTAGAAGTTATTTTCGTGCTGTAAAAGGCATGAATGCTCCTTCAAGAGGGACTCGGAAGATGTCATTTTCTGCAAAAATGGAACCAAGACAAAGCCTAATGCGTATGTGTTTTGGCTTCAAGAAGTGAAATCATCCATCATTGCCCAGCGTTACATTTAACATTATTATGAAAGTATACCTCCCGATGCAAAATCAATAGAGATAGTGTGATTTTTTTAGAGAAATATGCAGCAAAAAGCACCTTCTTAGAAGGGACAGTTATACTGTGAATGAAGCAACTGCTAAGCGCATTCGACAACCATTTCAACATGTTAGTAATTATGTTTATTGTTAGTTAGCAAATTTTAGCATATATATTATTAATCAAAAGTGAAATGAAATCTCGTTCAGGCGAAAAAAAATTTAAGAAATATATACAACACCGATTTCTAAAATAAAACATTTCTGGAATTATATATTTTAAATACTTATTTTACCGTAAAAAAGTTATCAAATTTATGATAATTCTTAAAATTACAGCAACGGTCTTAAAAATTTAAAATAAATGAATTTTGCGTTAACAGTAATTGATTTATTCGAAAATTAGGAAGAAGGTTGATTGAATACAAGGTTTCTGATAAATGTTGACAGTGTAACCAGTGAATTCCGACCTTGAAAAACAAATATGATCTGCAAGAATATATATTTAAAAACCAATAAAAAGACATCGGAATGTTAACTGGAAACAAACGATCTCAACAAATACCATCTTCCTAAACAGAAACTAAAACGAATGAGTTGTTCCTACATAAATTTAATTAGCTATTCTTCACTCGAGCTTGAATCATTTCCTGACAACAGCTTGACTTTTGTTTAGGTACGATGCATTAACTAATGTCCGTTTGTATGTCATTCCAGAAAGAAAATAGAATCTTTGCTGTGTTCATTTCCCGTCTGTGCTTCTTGTAATCAAATTGCTTTTGGACGATGTCAGATGGTGGAAGAAATTCCCGCTTGCACTGATTCGTCGCTTCAAAATCTCGTTAGGTTTCGATTTCGGTTAGACTTCTTTTTTAAATTTTCCTGTTTATTTCCTTTCGTGTTCTGTTTAGCTTAGAACGGGCTATGTTTTTTTTCCAAATATAATACATTTAATATTATATATTCCATTTACAACATTAGAGAAGGATATGGTACATGAAAATGCCGTTTTACTTGTATGTTCTTCGTCGTTACATACACTTCGCCTCGATAGTTAAACAAAAAGACTATTATATTTGAGTTAGAGGTATGAGAGGATGATATGATTATTTAATAAATATTCATTCAAGAATAAAAATGAAAATTAGAGAGTCTTAAGATGGCGAAACTTCTATTAGATAGTTCAAAAATATTTATTTCTAGAAGATACTAAGACAAAAAGATTCATGTAAGTAATAATACATATAATAATAATACATATCCACATAATTCATGAAAGTTTCGTAAAATTTGTTTCTCTGGTGTATTTTCTAGGGCTGTACAAGACCTATTTATATTATAATTTTAAAATAAAATTACTTATTAGTCTATTTCATAAAGACAAGTAATTTAGTAATTATGGTGAAAGCAGCAATACACAGAAACGCTTCACTGCTACGTATTTGAGACTCCATAATGGTAATGTATGGTTGTGTAAAAAGGTAGTAAAGCTATTTAATTTTTTTAAAGTTTCAAAAATAAATGAATATTTTGAAAATTTATCATGAAAAGGATAAATATTGATTTTTTACTACTTATTTCTGAGACACTAATATCTTCATTTGTCTGCAGAAATATAAATAGTTTGTAAAAGAAAATAAAATAATGCGAACTATAAATAATGCTTCCTTTATGTAAAGTAGCCAGCAAAATTTGAAGTGTAATAAATTAGCTCATACACTTCTAATGTTGATTTTAATTATAATTTTCAATAAAATTAAAGGGGGGGGGGCTTTTCTTAAGAGAATATGATAACTTTTTTATACTTTTTATAATTTGTGTGGAATTATATATTATGTTAATAAGATTACACTGAAATAATGGCTTATACTCGAAGTAGGTCCACAGTTCTCTAAAAAAAAACCAACACCTTAAATTTCTAGTATAATCTGTTTTCAGAGAGTAATTCTTGATTCATTAATATAGTTTTCTGTATGTCCGAATTGCCACTCAGAAACATGTGCTAATCTCTAAAATATTCATTTTATCCCTGATTAAATAAAAAAAAATTCCAATCATTTCCATAACCATTGATGCGATGCCATTGAATAACAATTCACTAAAACTAAAAGACCCAAGTTTGGTGTGAAATGGCTAATGTTAAATCAACTACTAGATTCAAAGATTAAATAACTCAAAGATTAAACAACTCAAAGATTAAACGATCACAATTAGACGTTAAAATTAAATTTCTTATTACAAAGTAAAATTTTCCAATTACAAAAAGAAAACAACAGACAACTAAAGGCCGTATTACACGTACATTTTCCATGCAACTTTTTCATCCAATTTTTGGCCTAATCTTAGGGGAAAAGGGTTGGCCGTAAACAAAACGACATGCTCTGGCGTCAGCCGCGCTCTATATCCACATTGAAAAATTACTCGCCGTTTTTTCTGCTTCGGAAATCGAACATCCAAAATTATTTCTTTTATTTCGTTCGCGCTTTTGTTGATGGGTGTAAGCAGAAATGGAGCACCATCCTATTTAAAACATTACACGCAGTTAAAATATTATACACCATTAAAATATTATTTGGCATATCAGATGTTTTTGACGAAAGCGAAGCCGCCAACTTGTTTATGACGTAGGGCCCCGAAGAACCCTATTGGATGGAATTTAAAGCAACTTTTATTTGGAACAACTTTTTGACCTCACTAGCCAAAAGTTGTTCTTAAGCTGTTGCTATGGCAACTGAGTAAAAATTGCACGAATTGGACGAAAAATTGCTTGAAACGTGTACGTGTGATACGGCCTTTATATTTAGTCTGCTCCAAGAGAGGGATAAGATCTCGGTGGTAAAACGACATCTAAGTGGACATCACAATTCTAAGTGGAGTTTGGTCTTACTACATATTATTCTTAAAAGGCCCTGTAAGTTTTTTTAAAAAAAAATCTCTCGAAATTGGCGTGCTGAGTCTCCGATTATGTGTTCCTAATCACGCAGAGTTACATTTTATAAAATTTATAGGTCCACTGACCCTAGTGGTGCGAGACGTTCCCATTCGAAAGAATGCAACCATATCCGGTCAAAGGGGAAAATATAGAAATTACCAAAAAAACGGACCCCTTCCAGCTTTTTATCACCACTAAATCCCAAATTTTAAAAAAAAAAAAAAAAAAAACACACAATCAGTTGGACAAGGAATTTCTATAAAAATGTGTAGTAATATATAGGGTAAACCAAAAGACTTACCATGATTATAAATATTTACTGTACTCTAACTATTTTAATTATACATATCTTTTTTTCGATATATTCTTAGTATTATTATTTTTTATAAGATCATTTGCCTCAGTAAATTTCACCGTTTGTCTCCTTGGCAGCTCGGAGAATGTCTAAGCAGTATTTCAATTCCCGCAAAATGTTCTTTATCATGTTTTGGACTTAATAAGCTTTCAGCACAAGTCTTTTATGAAGAATTCTTATCGTATTTGTTTGCGATATTTGTTCACGCTGTGCTTCTCAAGTTGATTTAGGAATTTGTTGAAATGATTACCGAAAGTGTGCAACAGTTCATTCATCATACGATTGCCACTTCTGGGATGATTCTTAATGCTGTCTATTTGTTTAAACATTTCATACCATTCATTAAGGTATCCGACTACGTTCCGAACCGTGATTTTAAAAAAGGCGCATAAATGGATCATTTTCATGATATTGAGTGTCACTTAGATTAGAATACATGTATAAAATTGTTTTAAGGACATTTTGACAAAATGAAATTATTTATATACAATATTTTGGCAAAAAATTAAGTTAGAATAACCTTTTTTCAAAATGTTCTCCTTTTGTGAAAAATGCTTCTATTATAATAATATTTTGCCTCCATATAGCTCAAACCTCTGTACAGAGGCTCAACTATGAGATTTAAAACATTCCCATTATTTTCAGAGGTACAACCATTTGAAATAATTATCGGCGTTTTTTTCTTAAAATTTCTCCCCTCTGTTGTCGTAAAACATGGATAAACCCACTTCTAAGTTATATATTTGAAAAATTCTAGTTGAGCCTCTGTACAGAGGTCTGAGCTATATACAGGCAAACTATTATTATAATAGAAGCATTTTTCCCAAAACGAGAATATTTTGAAAAGGGGTCATTCCATGTTCATTTTTTGTCAAAATAGTGTACTTAAATAATTGTTTACTGTAGTACTATTCTAAAAACAATTTTAGATACATTTTCTACTCTAAGTGTCACTAAATATCGTAAATATTATCCATTTATACGCTTTTGCAAAATCACGGTTCCGAACGTAGTCGGAAACCTTAATTGGTTTTGCACAAAGAGGGTTGCACGCATAACAAAGTTGAAATTAACTCTGATCAATCCTGGGTGATTTTTCGCTTCGTGAATCCAAAGCACACACAGTTCTTTCTCTTAAATCGATGTCGTTTCAGCAAAAAAGTGTTTTTCTTATATTCTCCACCCGAGTGTCACTCATGAAGAAGCATTTGCATCATCTACTGCACACACACGCACACAAAACGTATTAAAAATTGACCTATCGAATGACAAAAATGTTAAATTATTATATTAAAAAGTTATTTTGAGGGTTATAATCAGGGAAAGACTTTTGCCTCACCCAACGTAATATCCCTATATATTATAATAGCCGTTACAAGCTCATTTCGCTGGGTATATCCTGCTGTTTTACGAATATATACCGTTTACCTGTTTGAATGCAATGATAAACATTCTTGTAACTCTCCCATTTTGACTATTTTTAGTGAATCTCTATTTAAAAAAATAAACGCAAATGCCAAATTTAAAATCTAAGTAATATATAATAAAAAAAATGAAAATTTTTCTATAACTAAGCCCTGTAACCTATTAAATCATGGGTCATTTCCTCTAATACCTCTTCTTAGTGGATCTCTATTCCTCAAAAGGAACATGTTTACCCAATTTCTAATGTGTGGATCTAACGGTTATATTTTACTCCTTCTTAAGTTTTCGCAATTCTTCTTACCGGTCGCTTAACCCGCGGTCACTCGCGCCTGTTTTTCTACCGTCGTTACTCGCGGGGTGTAGAGAACACCCCAAACTCTTAACACGTGTATTTAAATATGGAAATTTTTTTAAGCCAATTATGATATATATTTATGAAGTATAAGAGGTTATTTGTATTATACAAACAAAATTGTTAAATTTATTGTATTCAAATGAGACTAGCATTAATTTAAACTAAACCTACAAAATTTTCATTTTGAAGTACACAATTTTATATTTTTTCATAAACCACAAATAAAACCTATATACCAGTAATAAATATACTTTACAATTAATGATAAGGATAGTAAAAAGTAGAAAAATAATATTTTAATCATTTTTCAAACATTCAGAGCAGACTGTATTCATATGCTTTAAGCACATATTTTTCTTACATTGAAGACAAAAAAATAATTTTTACATCTTTTACCCGTGTACAAACAGTGCAAAGCCCCTTTTTTTAGTGGATTAATGCCCTTTTTATTATATTCTGTGTCAGTAAAGCTTCTTTTGAGTGTTTTTTTAAGGTTTGGGAGATCCGATCTCATATCCCACTGTGGCTAAACAAGATCCATTCTAATCTCCTTTAATAATATTGAATGTCTCATTTATTTCCAGGAAGAACCGAATGATAGGCAAAGGAAGCATTAATTCCTGCAGTATTAAGTAGATGATAAAATATTCGCAATGGCCAAAGGTTACATATTCGCGATACATCATATATACTGCACATTCCATCAGTGGTATTATAAATATTTACAATAAAAATTTCAAGTTTCATCCCTCCAACTTTGGTTACGAATTTACGCAGTCATCGAATTCATTTAGTTCATCTTGACAATCTTTTGATACAGTATCTAATAGACTACGAAGTCGCTATTTCTCCCTTTCCCATGGAGTTTTTGTCAAAATTTCTGGAAAATGTTTTGAAAAATTTTTATAAAAAATTATATTTTACAATTATTTTATAGAATTATATTATTTTTATACCACATTTATTGAAATTTTAAATAAAATATTCATGTATATTAATATATTTGATAAAAAAATGTAAACGGAAAGATTAAAACGTATTCTTCTGTAGATGCTTCGAGTACAAAAACATAACTCAATCACTCGCGGGGTGT
>BMAV01009339.1:132820-170548 GCA_019973955.1 Trichonephila inaurata madagascariensis
CTTAGCCCATGTTTCTATTTATAAAGCAATGTTTTATTAAGTGCTACTTTTTAAATGAATCTAATTCTTTTTCTTTCTCTCTATCTCTCTCTAACATACTAAAACCATAGTTTTTTTGCCAAAAAAATACTTTTCAAAATGCGAATACTTTCCACAATAAATGAATCAAAAGTGATAAAAAAGGACATTCTCAGCAATTTTTGTTGAAACTGATATTGATAAAAAGTATATATCAAAAGACTGAAAGCGTAATTAATTACCATAATTAATTAACTCCTAAAATAAACTTCTCATTACAGTCGACTATTTTTCCTCGAACCAGATTTCTCCTTTTCTATGAGGATTTTTAGAAGGCTCTCTTTTTAAATATTTCAGATATTTGATGATAAAAACGTTTTCTTTTTGATTCAAAATATTTCATAGATGATTATACCAGTTGATTAATAAATTTTTCATTCTAAAAATGCAATATAGTTGGAAAATATTATAAGAAATGAAAACAATTTAAATACAATCACGATAAAAACTGAAATGCTGGATACCAAAATGTTAAATTATTGAGATTCTGTCTCATCATTTGATTAATTAATGTCTCATTGTTTGAATTAATAATTGCAAACTATTTCCGATTCTAAGAAAATGTGTTTTTTAATAATATTTATTGCATAAAGTTTTAAGAAAAGAAAATTGTGCATCAAAATTTTTAGCAATTGGATTCTCTTTATCTTGTGAATCCTTAATATTTAAAATTTCATGTAATTTCGAAAAAATTGGAAACATTTCATGCCGAAACTTCATTACTAGAAATGTTTTCTCTTTAAGGAGTAATGTATTAATTTTCAATTACCACATTTCCCCTGTAAAATGGGAACATTAAAAAATTTCCAAAACATTTAAGAAAAGCTGGTTTTAAGAGAGAAATCTAGCAAGACAGTCTTTAATTGATTGATTGAATATTAACGTCGCACTGTTCAGCTACTCGAGGGCTTTTGGCGACGGACCACGAAATTTTGAACCATGGTCAAATGACGTGGACGACACCTGAGCTGGCACCCCCTCTCCTAACTACCACACCAACGGGAGGACGTTTCAGCTTTCGACAGATTTAACGTGTATCGCTGCCCTACACGGCGGGTCGTTAGTGGTACTTGGCTCGAACTGGTGACAAGGCAAACCACGATGCGATACCTATACCACTCGGCTACCGCGGCCACAAAACTGTCTTTAAAACACGTGTGTTTTAAAAGAGAAAACACGTAAGTGTACACTATTGATAGATAATTATAATGGCCAAATACTAAAATCTAGTTCTCCTGGTTTGAATTCTAGGCAGGATTTTTAAAAAAGTAAATGGAAAGATAAACATATCAGAAATAGTTTCCATTTTGTTTCCGCATGAAAAAATTTGTAGACTTACTAAATAAATTGCTTTTGCCAATTACTCGTAACTGCGTTCCTTTTCTGAAAAAAATCATGTTCATTAATTTAAAAATCTTTTCACACTTTCCCACCTCTGCTGGAACAGCGATTGAATATTCTGCTAATTTGAAGTGAATGTCACGTATCTCGTATTTTTCTCTGTTTCTCATAAATGTTCGCTACACTGACTTTTTATTCTTATGTTTTCGTTACATTTGAAGTTTTTTTCACTTATGTTCGGACAGATATTATCAACTTGGGGAAAGCCAGATGTAAAAAAAAGTTTTTTTCCTTTCCACAAAGAAAATAAATTCTTATAACAGTTTCACGCTAGAAAAATTAAAATATTTTCGATTATTCTTTTTCTTTTTATAAAAGTAGCTTTTTGCTCAAAAATGAGAGAGTGAGAGTTATATTAACGTCACACTAAGAAGCAACGCGAAGACTTTTGGCGATGAATTTTGTAATTTTGAGGTATGGTCAAGTAACGAGGACGACACGTAAGCTGACACCCCTTTCCTATCTTCCACACCACACCAATGGGAGGACTTTGAGACTAAGCAGATATAAAATGCACGGGACCCCTCTACACTGCAGGTCTTCAGGCGGCACCAGGACTCGAGCCCGTTAGCTTTGGGAAGCCCCAGCTGCCCCAATAAGGACTCATAGCTGTGTATACTGGTTTTCAGGGAGGATCTGCTCTCCAGAAGACACTAACTCACCGAGGAGCTTTATTTAAACACAATACGGCATATATAATTATATATTTCATAAAAAGAGGTTGAAGTTTAAAATTAACTTTATTTTGTGGATCTTCCGCAATAACAATGATTCACAAAATGAACTTTAGCAACAAAAGAAAAAACGATATATACAAAAATTGGATACTGTTTACATTTATATACATTTATAGAAGTAGAAGCGAACAAAAAAAATGGTGTGGTTAAAAAGGATTTAAATATATACACACACACCAAGATAAAGTTAAAACTATAAACGTATGTACTCCAAAAAAAAAAAAAAATCGTAACTGGATTGAAAATTATTAAATAAATTGTAGAACAATGAGAAAACCTGGACACAGGATATAAGTGTGAAGGAGGGGAAAAAGGGTTCAATTCAAAAATAGCTATCGAATTGTTTCAATGTAATTTTCGTAGCTGTTGTAAAATATTTATAACTTTCTTAATCTATTTACTTTTTACTTCACGACACAGCACGTCGTACCAAAAGAACAAAATTCTATCTTTCTAAAATACAGCAAAACCCAAGCGCTATCCACCGTGCTAAACACAAAACCCAAGAACCTATCTTTTCTTGGTACCAATTTCAGTTCAGTGTTCAAAACAAAGGAACTCCCTTTTTCTCTGTCCGTTCCGTTACAAAGCCAACGCCCTTGTCCTTCAAAATAGCAACCCCCATCCCCACACATGCGGGAAGTCGCCAACTCTTAAAGAATCTACCACCAAACAGTACTCCAACGGTAATCAGACACTACAGCTGTTTGAGTGTTAGAAATTAAACCTTGCATATGAATTGTAAGATTTTTTTTAGGAAAGCAGATTTTTGGATAAATCGGAAGATTTTTCAAACGGTAATCTTTTGTATAGGGAATACTGGAACATATGTCATGTTCCGCGTCTCCAGTGAATCTGGAAGGACAATAAGGATTAATTTTAATTTTAAACCTATGTATATATGAAAGGAACCTGTCATAGTTAATTCAAAACTGAGCAATGAATTTGGAGAGTGGATAATTTTAATATTATGAACTGGTATGTACTTTTTGATCCATAATCTGAAATCAGAGTTAGTCCAATAAGTTTCACTCACTCCCCAAAGAGGTTTTCTTTCAAAATTCTAGTAGCTAAGGTTCGAGGAACAGGCATATTTCCATGTTTACTGCAGGAAATAGCAATTTTAGCGTAATTTAGCATTTAGTTACTGATATTTGATCGGTGATTATATTACTGTGAGCTTTAAGAAACCCTGTAGATATTTAACCCGCGATCACTCGCGCGGAGTGTTCTGTACACCCCAGCAACAAGAAATCCTCCCAGGATACTAAAAAGAATGCACAGAACCACGATTTTTTCTACAACTGCACATTTTAGGTCGTTGAATCTTCAGGCCTAATACAATCCCTTTTTCTCGAATGATTGGAATGTAATGACCTTCAAAAGTATATCTGAGGGGCTGAGAACTCCCGCAAGAAGTTGAGCATTTGTATACAGTCTGCTCTGAATGTTTGGAAAATAATTAAAATAGTATTATTCTATACTTTCTACTATCATTATCTCATTAATTATAAAGTATATTTATTACTGGTATATACGGTTTATACTGGTTTATGAAAAAATATAAAATTATGTGTTTCAAAATGAAAATTTTGCATGTTTAGTTTAAATTCATGTTAGTCTCATTTGTATGCAATAAATTTAATAATTTTATTTGTATAATACAAAAAAAAAAACATCTTGTACTTTATAAATATGTATCATAATGACTTAATTTTATTTTCATAATTAAATACGCGTGTTAAAAGTTTGGGGTGTTCTCTACACACCGCGAGTAACGACGGTAGCAAAAACAGGCGCGAGTGACCGCGGGTTAAATGACTTATGTTACGGGAAAGTTTATTTTTGATTTAATTTAAACAGTGCGACTAATAAAATTTATAAAAGCAAACAGACATATAGATTGCCAGTAAAAATATAAGTTCTTTGCTTCTGTTTTACTGACCACACGACGGAGAAACTAATATCAGAAATCTCCACCTTTAAGACAGCATTAAAATATTCAAGCCTGAAAATGAGTGTTTTATGTACTACCCCCCTCATTTCCCCCCCGGTAGAAAATGCATACGGCGTACCCCAGTGCTTCTCAAATTTTCAATAATTGCTACCCAATATTCAGTCATAATTTTCATCGCGCCCCCCTCCATACTATAACAATATATTGAATTCAATAATAATATACTTTGACACTAAAATACGACTTTAACCTCTTAAATGTCATCGGCGTATATAAACGTTTCTTTCAGTAAGTACGTTAATTGCCTCAGACGTATCTATACGTCTTTCCGAAGTACTATTTTTTCTGTGCACTGCTATTCATAAAATTATTCCAAAAGCTTTGGAATGCCATAAAAGAACCTTGACAGTGTTTCAGACATATTTACTTATTTCAGAGGATTTGTTTATTTATTCCTTTTCTACTTCACACCTCTAATACACCATATACGCTCGCCTACATGTTTAACGGTGGCATTGGGGAGCGAATCGCGTAATTTTTAATCGGCATTTAAGGGATTAATTATAAAACATACAATTTATAAAAAGAAGTGTTAATTTTCGTATATAATTTTATATATGACAAGCCCATGGGTTCACTGGTAATTATTAAACTTGTTCTTTTGACTTAGTATTATTGAATTAATTATAAAATATATTGCGCAGTACTGATATATTTATAAGTGTATTATATCAGTGTAAATATGCAATTTATTTTTTGTTGTGTCAGAATATATTTTGTTTGTAATATTTCAGTAAATTAATAATATTTTAAAATGATCTTTTGTTTTCGATTTTTTAATATGCTCGCGCCCCCCTTGTAGGGTTATCACGCCTCCCTAGGAGGGCGCGCCCCACAGTTTGAGAAACGCTGGCGTATCCAATCTCGGATCCAATCCTGGACTCGTCTGTGTGCACCTTATACTCGGGAGTGACCTCAGAAAGATAGTATTAAACAATTCGATCCCATGAACCAATATGATTATATAAAATATATGCATTTATTAATTATACAAAGATGAATCGAGTCAGAAATTGTGGATTTATTGTAAATTATTAAAATTTGGAATTTATTGTAAATTTGATTATAACTATATGTGTGAATTGAAGTGGAATTCCTATAACAAGTTGTAAAGTGTTGGGAGGAGAAATCCTACATGCTTTTGAAGTTTTAATTAAATAAATATGTTGAACGGAGTTTAATTTGGTGATTATTTGAGAAGAAATTCATCTTACGCTCGTGGGGTATATTACATTTTGGTTAAAGTGTAGTATGGGGGGTGGGCACTTGGCGCAGTCCTTTTTTAGGCGAATAAAGTGGTCACTAAGGTACTTTTTTCGGAATTATTTATTATATATTTTAGAATGAATTCGATATCTCACCATGACATTTAGATAACAATTGTCAAATCCGAAGAAAAATCACCAAATCAAAAAGTCCCTCCCCCTATACTACACTTGAGCCTTACATTTTAAGTAGAATTACTGACAAATACCACTATTGTACTATTATTAGTAAATAATTTACATGTTGAGACTCAAAACTACTCGGCATATTTTAAATTTTCTGTTTTAAGTAATCCATATGGGAGGGAGGGGAAGGCAGGAGAGCCAATTGTCAAATATTTTAGTCCTTAATGATCTTCGCTAATTTCTTCCCTCTTTTTCTTTCCCCGATAAAAATAAACTCGTTTATTAGGTAGGTAATAAACGAGTTTGCTGTAAATGATATATATTAGTTTGTAAAATTCAAGGTATTTCAATCTGAAAGTACTAATGATATGATGACATACTCTTTTTTTTTTATGCAAGGTAACTTTGTCTATTGCTTATTTATGAATCATTCGTTCACCAGTAGTCACAAGGTAAAAGTAATAGACGTTTTAACATCTTGAACTTAAATAGTTCTCAAAGTCCTTCCTTGGCGTGTAAAGAACTAACTCCTGTTTAGTGTAAATTGCCAGACGAATGTCTTAAATTAGGATATCTCTGCCGTCATTAGACCTTGTGAAATTCTATAGAAATTTAGGTGACAACAACGCGTTTGAAACCGTGATTTTGTAAAAGCGTATTAAATGGATATTTTTTTTTTATATTTAGTGTCGATTGAATTGGAATACACATATAAAACTGTTTTAAGAGTATTATTACAATAAAAAATAATTTTAATGCAAATTTTGGCAGAAAATGAAGAAAGAATGACATATTTTTAAAACATTCTTCTTTGAAAAATTCTGCTTAAATAATATTATTTTGGCTATCTATAGCTAGGACTTCTATACTAGGGTTTAACTATCAGAAGTGGATTTATTCAAGTGTTATATCAGAATTCAGAAATTTTAGCAAAAAAAAATAGCCATTGTTATTTCAATTGATCATGCCTTTGGAAATAATCCCGGTGTATAGAAAACTTGGTTATATATAAGGAAACATTATTATTTAAGAATGTTTCATAATAGGACAACCATGTAATTTTTTTTCTTCATTTTTTTTGCCAAAAAATTGAATTTCAATAATTTTTCTTATAATAAAATTCTTAAAGCAATTCTACATATATATATATATACAGTCGGACCTCTATATAACGAAGTCGCTTAAACCCGGAAAAAATGTTCATTATATGGAAAATTCGTTATATAGAAGTTCATCTTTTAATATATTTTATAAACCACATAAAACAAATTTTAAATTCATAAACACTATGTAGTAATTATTCACACCTTTCTTAAAAATTTATATATGTTTATTTTACATATCTTACCAGTCAAAAAATAAAAAAAGAAAAACTGCAAGGGAAAAAAAGGAATGTCGAAGAATGTCACTGTATTTTGAATATTAAGAAAATAATTTTATACTAAAATTAATGAATTTTAAGGACATTTTATAATTTAAAGCCTACAATTAATATTAATCATACATTATTTTATAATTAGTACATGGGGACACGGAAGAATTTCATTGGTTCTACTTCTTGGATGAAATATCCAGAACTCTATTGCTCTCGGAGAGTTAGGATCTAATAAAACCAGTTCAAGATTTATGACCCCCATAAAATGTGTTAAAGAGAGAATAACTTGAAATTATTACAGAAATACTTTTAAAAAAGATAGAACAAATATTGAATCACAGAAGAAAACGTTCGTTATATAGAAAATTCACTTCGCTGTAGAGAGGTTATTTTACGAAGAAAATCGTGAAATGTTCATGGTTCCAGGAAAAAGTTCGCTGTATAGAAAAATTCGTAATATAGAGGTTCGACTGTATATTCTAATTCAACTGACATTAAATATTTAAAAAATCAGTTCTAGGCTTAATAAAAATCACCGTTTCGAACGCAGTCAGTCATCTTCAGTTTGAATTTTTCTCTAAATTGATTTTAAATTTATTGAAAATCTATTGCGAGTTTTACTACTAATAATAACAACGTATCATATTTTTTTCTGATCAAGGAATTTTATGTAATAATGCCATTTAGAAGATTAAATTTAGTGTGCAAATCATTCAGAAAATTTAGGCTTATTTGTTTAAATACCAAGTTATGTAAAAACATACAAAAACTTCTGTACAAAAAATTTCGTTCACGTAGGATTGAAATGTTCTCAAAATTTTTCCATCAATCTGAGAATGAATTTCTGGAAATAAATCGACCTGAAAAGTCCCGAAGAATGCAGAGCATCTTTATTAAGAAAAATATCCGTACTTGGCCCCGAAAAGCACCTTTACCTTTCTCATATCTTCACAACAAAGCTCTAAAATTCTTCAAAGGGCGGAATTGATTTGCATATTTCAAAGCTCTTTTCAAAGGAATCGTACCTCTCAAGCATTCTGTGAATGTCAGCACGAGAGTCGATTAGCTTTAATAAACGATCGATAACGCATAAGCATACAACAGATTTTTGATTTAATAATTAAAACCAGAATATTTTATCTTTAATTAAAAAAGTGATCAAATTATTTTATAAATAATGTGGAAGTATAATAAACGTAGATTTATAATTAATGAAAAAAAAATTAATTTTCTCGGAGTTTTATTTTAAACATTTTTAATGTTAATCTTTTAAAAAAATATATATAAAAGAGCCAATTTGTGCCAACAAAGTCGAAATTCTAGCTTTTTGAACTATATAGGGTGATTCGCGCTACCAAACCGACAAAATTACAGAGTGTGTAGGGGGTATAGACACGACTCAAAATCACATAAGAATGCATTGTCGCAAATGCCGTAGTTGGAAGCTATGATGCAATAAAGCAGAGAAAAAGAACAGGAATAACAACACATCTAAGGGACGGAAAGCATTTTATTGACGATTGTACTACAAAAGATGTTTGAAATTACGACCAAAAGTCGTCTGGAAAGTCTGACAGCGACGCAGCATGGAATCCCTGACGTTCTAAAAGATTTCTCCAGGCAGTCTTGTGGTAGATGGCGCTGGATGGAAGGTTTCGTGAACACCAATCCTGCTGGAAGTCGTCATTTGAGGTCCATTTTCCAAAATGGACCTCAATTTTCCGAGAAACTGCCGAAGTGCTGATAGTGTATGGAGATGCGGATTGTAACGGGGACGCTGCTCAGTGGTTGTTCCAAGAACCTTTACTTAAACAGGAGTGTTCCACATCACACGGCCTTCGCCAGTGTGAACAGAAGGTAACGTGAGACTGCTACCTTTTGGTGTACGAGACACCCGTCTCTTCAGTTGAAGAACTCATCGCTCGAATATCTGTAGCAGCCTGGAGGATACGTGGCATGCCTGGAATCTTCTAGAATGTAAGAAATTTCATACAGCGCCACTGTCAGGCCTGCCAGACAACTTCTGGTCGTACTTTCGAACATCTGTTGCTGTACAACCGTTCAATAAAAATTTTTCTGTTCCATTAATGTGTTGCTGCTTCTGCTTTTTTCTTTTTGTTTTGGACCACAGCTCTCAACTACAGCATTTGTGACGCTGCATTTCTATGTAATTACTGGTCGTCTGTGTACCCTCTACACACTCTTCTTGTTTGTCGATCTGGTAGCGAATTACCCTCTATAATATACCTCAAGCCAAAAAATAAAAATTTATATGAGTTGGAGGAGTCACTAAATTTTGCAATTTTTTGGTAAAATTATAACAATATTTCCCTTTACGGGAATAAGTCAGAGTATATATTTTAATTTAATTTAATATTTTAGCTTAGTTTAAATTTTCCTTTTCTTATACTGAAACGTTCGAAGGAAATAAGGGATCAATGTAACAGATTCATAATGACCAAATATTTCAACCGAGCTAAATGTTCAAGGTATGATTCCAATACGAACATTTCATGCAATGAATGCTGATGCAGATTAAATATTTCAGGGTTTAAAATTATCATGTAGGTGTGGTGTGGATATTTGGATAGAAGGGTTTAAGCTCATACTTTCTATTCGCCATTTGATTTTGGTTCAAATGTATGTAGTCCGTCGCCATAAGCTTACTGTTGTTTTTCTGTGTGACATTAATAAATAACTGATTCAAACGCATTATATGTTGCATTTTGTTCAGTAGATAATTCTTGATTTTATGGTTAATAATTTAATTCAATTTTTTAGTACGACTATACTATTGTAGATTTTTGCTAATGCACATATTGAATTTTTCATTGGTAAGTGCTACCTCATAAATTATATTTTATTTTATTTAATCGAATATGAAGAAATTGAATTTAACAATTAATTTCAAGCATCATTTAATTCCTACTATTAGTTCACCCTCTCCCTATATATATATATATTTACACGCATATATTTTTTAATTTTTTATTTTATTTATTTATTTTTATTCCTCTCCTTGAGATATTCATTATTGTTCTCTTTTCTTAGCTTTATTTTAATATATTATCAGGTTTTTCTTCCACGTGTTGTATTAGGCTTACCTTTTCAACTTGGTGCTTTTTTTCCCTATTATGTCGAAAGTTTCTGCTGTACGGGGAAGGTAGGATCCGTAAAGCATTGCTAACCCTAATTCGCTGGCCTAATTCAGTGACAGCTTTAGAAATCATAATAGGTCTCTAGTTTAGTCCAAAGACTTTTTTGTATCTACATTTGTTGTGTCTGGTGTATTCCAATTTCTTCCTGCTTTAGCACTGTAGGTTCTAGTACTTCTTCATTGTTATTTTATATACTATATATATGTATATATATATTGTTCAAATTTTTAACCTTTAATAAAATACTTTTTATTCATCCACTCAAGTTCAAATACATTTTTTAAAACTTGTAATTAATACGACTTGATGTTAAAACAGTTTTTTTCAAATATCGATTAATTAAATTTTATTTTTTAATTTTAAATGTATTCTACATTATTTCGGACAAAGTTACAACTAACTACAACAGATGGCACCACTCAAGTTCAAGTATTTTCTTTTTAAACATTTAATGGATGACATGACGTTAACACAGTTTTTCAAATATTAATTAATTAATTAAATTTAATTAACTAAAATAAAATTTTCTTTGTTGATCTTAGTAAGAATTGACTTAATTGTTTTTTTACATTACTTGTTGTATTGCTTTCCTGGTTTGTTAAAACAGAAGTTCTAGATTTTATAGTAAGATTTTGAAATAAAAATCTATGTTTTATAAATTTTACAGCATAAACTATAGAGTCCCAGTTAATAAAATCCATCAATTCATCCTGATTCATCATTTTATTTCAAATAAATTAGTCGATAAGTTGAAATTGAGTCAACTCAATCTTAAATGTCACTTCCATTATAGAGATGAGTTTTCCCATTTCTAGAATGGAGGAAAATATCAATAACTTCCTTCTAGCAACATTGTTTAAAAGAAGAAAGTTATGATCAGCAATGAAATGTAGATTTATTTTTGAAATAATCGAATTCAACAGGCAATCAAGTTAATGAGAATAGGAAAATTAACCGTTTCCAAACGATTCACGAATAAGCCATTAAAATAAGTTCGCTATTCAGGAAACAAATTCACGTAGTCTGGACATCAAGTTCAAGTTTAATGGCTCGACTGGCAAAATGCTAAGGCAATTATGTAAAGTGAAGGATACTGTGGCGCCAAGTTTGTTGGGCGACTAGACTAGAAATTTCTTCGAGAATGCAAACTGAGGCATGGTTTTTTATTCATAATTTTAGAAAAATACTTCTCGAGATATATAAATAAAGTGCAAGAAAGCTCTTATTGGACGTGTTCTTCCATCCAATCGAAGATTGTTCATTTTATCATTGCTTTTTTAAAATATTAACCTCATTACTGGTGAAAGCAGACATGAAACCGGACATACATCATGAGATACATAATCCGCTAGATTTAATTTTTAGCCAACCTTCATGATTAGTGAACTTTCACTAATCATGTTCTGCCTTCACCAGTATTGAGCTTAATATTCTAAAAAAGCAATGATAAAATGAACAATCTCCGATTGGATGGAAGAACACGCCAAATAAGATCTTTTTTACTTACTTATTGATACACTACCTTCGTTTATATATTCATGTAATCAGGTATTAAACAAAATAAGAAATATACAGGGTGTCTCCGAATTGCGTGTACAGACTTGGAGGGGAGGTAGAGAACATCCTGAGGAGCCACAATTACATAGGAAAGCATGGGCATAAACGTAACCCTAACGAGATAAAGAGACACACAAATACCGTAAGGCTACAATGCAGAATGTAGTGTAAACGCTTAATCACAAAACAAAAAACCAATCAATTAATTAATTAATTAAAAGTATGACATTAAAGCCTCCCAGGAGGTGTTTGAAATTGCTGCTATTGTCATACATGCACGCACGACTCCGACGTGACATGGATTGGCGGACATGTTCGAAAGTACTGGATGTTTCACGGATTGTAGCAGCAATGATGGATATTCATGCTACAAGGAATTTCAGAATTGATGGGTGTGTCGTCAATCCTGTCTCTGAAAGATCTGTGTTCCGCCAGGTTCTGATGCCCTCGAGTGAACGTTTGATGAATCGGTTGCCACCTCGTTGGATATCTTTCCCCAAACAACCGAACAGTAACACGTCCATTTCCGTTGGCTAGGTCGTAGATGAAGTGGATATCCACCAACTCGGTGTTCGTATAACGATTCATGTTCATGGCACGCTACTCATGTCTGAAATGAGAAAACCACATGTTCCAACCTTCTGAGCTCACGTGCAGCACCAAATATCGCTCTCTGCTTTTGCTTTCCTAGTAATTGGGGCTCCATAAGATGTCCTCTACCTTCCTTTTAAGTTTGTACACGGTATTCGGGGACACCCTGTATGTATGGTCAAATTAATTATAATTTTGTCATAACCTCACAGCCGTGAGATTGCTATTTTTGTCTCCAGATCTTCAAAATATGTCACCTTAACTTGGCTTCTATTTTGGCATATTTTAAAGTAAGCTAGACTTTGAAGCTAATTCAATTTAAGGAAGAAAAAAAACCAGTTAAGTAAAAAAAAAAAATGGTCTTTTAATGGAAAAAGTCTTTTTAAATCTTTTTTTAGTTAAATATATTGTGTTAGTTAATTAACATAAAATAATTTAATTTTCTTTTAAACCAATAATTCACACTTATACCAATTACGTTAAGCTATGAGGAAAGCTGGGAAAGTTAGTAAGTCTGTTCCTTTATTTTTTGACGACTGGATTGTGCAATTCTGTGATTTGTATAATTTAAGGTGAAAATGCTAATAAAAATATAGTAATGCTAAATTCAGAATAAAACAGATATTTGTGAAAAAAATGTAATATCACAATAATCACAAACCAATAATATCCCAATAATCACAAACCAAAATTACTTGACTGCTCGCCTATGCCTCTTTAAACACTTCTTTAGAAAAAATGGCACATTGTTCCAAAAGGTTCACCATCTCTGCTGTAAACTGTCTAATTTTTAATTAGGCAGCATACGAGTGTGTTGTCAGAAGGGATCTGTATGCATATGGACCACAGGTGGGGCATATTCTTCTTAAGATGTTACTGTGGTAACAACTCCATAATTGCCTCATAATGTTGAATAATTTTAATTTTCAGTCCTTAAAGTACAAAATTATCATGAATTGCAAAAATTCAATGAAATTATTTTTCAATTGTCCCCTCCATTACAATTTATTTTTTCGTGGCCTCATTTTATGTATTAAAAATCAGACTAAACATTTCTCATGACGCCAAATAAATCTTTAAAATGATGTTATTATAGACACTTAAAAACGTCAAATTGCTTTTGGCGATTTTCAAAACTTGTTAGAAAAATGCATTTAAACCCTTAGAAAAAGAATATATGCATATAGAAAGACTGAACTTTACGATATTGATTAAAATAAAAGAAGAAAAAAAAATCTGAAATATTGATGGCGCCTTATATTTATTTCTTTTTAAAAAATTCTTCAAATAGATTTTAAGAGCATTTTGAAATAGTAGTAAATTAAATTATTTTTTTCTACTTCCACTTTTATTGGTGCAAATAGCGATAGCTCTGTTATGGCTATTTGTAAAAAAAATTTTTTTAAAGTTTTTAGAAAATAAAGAGATTTGTTTACTTTCAAGGATTCAATTCCAGTTAATCTCGTTCGAATTTTTTATTCCGCAGCCAGCAAATAAAAGGACGTAGGTCTTTTAAGATACGCATTTATATATAAAATGGAATAATATCTCTGAACTCGCAATTAGAACCTAAAATAACTTTCCTTGTAAGAAATGTGAATGCTGTATTCAAATATATGTCTTATAATCAATTATTGATGTATTAAGATGATGAATACAAATTATAAAAAAAAATGATAATAGTAAAAATGCTGTTATAAAGAGCTGTAAATCGAATAAGCAGAATCTTCGCAAATGTAACATACACTTAAATTTAATCCGATTATATATAACAAGAAATAGAATATATTCTATAGCAAATTGCATTATTCTGACTTTGACGAAATGATTACAATATGGAACACAGTAAAAGATCTTACTTTGTTAATTCAATATTACCCAGATTCAGTAACAATGGAAAAATAATTACAATTATCTTAAATTTTGAATGATTCAAAACATTTCATTCTTTCATTTGATTTCTGATTCCTTATATTAGAATAATACAGAAGAAATTCTTTAAGAAATGTCAAACCTTTAAGTAAGTGTCGCAATAACAGAACGTTTTAATTTATTTTTGCAAATTAAATTCACTAATAGAGGATATAAGTATCTGAATGCTTATACAAACAAATGTACATATAATTGCTTATTTTTTGCATAATATAGTATGTATATTTGTATCTAGTGGAGCTCGATCAATATAAATATGTGTATTTTATATAATTTCAATTTTAGATGACAAATCCTGTCAAAATCGAAAACTAAAATAAAAAAAAAATAAAAAATGAATTTTGTGTGTGTGTGTGTGTGATAATGAATATTCTAAGAAAATTAAAATATTTTTAAAGAATAAAAACTTGAAAATATAGAAAAAAAAAGATGTAAATATATATATTTGCAGTTATAAGTTTAAGCAGGCTAATAAATACAGTTAATGATTACTTATTCATTTTAATTAAAAGGAATAATTCTAAGCTCAGAAAATTTAGCATATTAAACAATAAATCATTGAAAAACAGTTAGGAAAAGTTAATAAATTGATGAATTATTGAAATTACTTTGAGTCCATAAAAATAAACTTTTTTTTAACTAAATTAAGTTAGTTTTGAATGAAGTGCATCAGAAAAACCTATAGAAAAGTTAACTCGATAAACTTTAAAAACAAAAGCGAGTTTTCAGAAGAGAATGTCTTGTAATTCTAAATTAATAAATAAATTCGAGTTTCAAAATAGAAATGCACAATTATGAAAAAAAATCAATAAAATTAGTAAGATTGAACAAATAGGATTATTGTTTATAGGATTTTACGCAAATCATTTGATAATTTCAAAAACAAACAAATAAATGGTCCATGATTTTGAAAATGGAGATTATTCGTCGACGAAATAAAATTAAATTACAATTGTCTTCCGCTCAATAAGGAATTTGCAGCATTGTTGTTGTTTTTTTTAAAGAAATTTGATAGTCTTTTCTAGATAGTGTTTCTTTTTGTAAATATAACCTTATTTATACTCGTAGTATCAATCATATTAAAAAGATGAAACTGTAACCACTTGAAATCATCTTGGGAAATAACGGAATAGTGAATTATTTTTTACTTTTTGCTCGTTTTACATGCTCAGTATGAATTTGTTTAACAATAAAATATATTTATGCTCAGATTGATTTAAGAGGAAAATAAATTTGTGAGCATTTATTCAATTAATTCAGCATACAGTTTTTATTTTATTAAACGATCGAAGTAAGAACTGACTCCAAAGAAAGTATATAATAATTACCATTTGATAGTCATCATTATTATTTAATATGTTTTATTACAGTTTTACACAGAATAGGTCATTAGATATCCATATTTGGAAATTTCTTCTTTACTTTATACAATAAGAGTCCTTTACAAAGTATAAAGAGTAAAATTTGTTTTTGTGCGGTAGATAGGGACTGCATAAAAAGAAACAACACAAAAATATGCGAAGATATTTCATAAATACATATAACTAACAATTTTGTCGACATACCACAGAAAATTTTTTTATGCGGTAGTGAGAGACTACATAAAAAAAAAGTAACACTTAGAAAATTCGTCAGTTATTTACGAAATATATGAGAAAATACTTTCATAACAAAATAAATAATTAAATTCCTCATGGAAATATTTTAAAAACATTTAGTTCTTCCTTGTATACTTAGAGCAGTTTTCAAAATGCGTATACATTATTCACTGCTACTTATAGTAGTCCAAAGAGGACATCTTCCTGTGATTAATTAGTTCAAAATCGCTTTCATCACTTGAAAAAACAATTTAATTTTATTTATTTTTTTGCACCATAAAGTAAGTAATAAGTTTTTGAAACGAAGTTCGGTTAGTCAGTTACTTGTAAAAGTCACGATAGCTAGATATACATGATTGAAACCCTTTTTGGAGTTTTATACTCTTTTCTTAACTGGTATCTATTTTAAGAAAATGATTTTCCAATTTGTTGGAAAACTGGATCCCTGCAAATTTGCATCCACTCTCAAAGAATCCGGTTCTTCTTGTCCGTCTTCATAATCTCTCAAATTATTGATAATGTCACTGATATTGAAAGATTCGTCTTTAATCAAGCACAGGCTTCTGGTGCGTTGAAAGGAAGCAATTGAAAGTGATTTGTCGGGAGACTGTTTAAAACAAATCAGTAGAACATCTTGAACTGTATATGTATATATATTGATAGAAAACATTACAGTGGCGCCAAAGCCGTTGAAATTCATGTACCACATAAAAAAAGAATCGTACAAAAATAAAATCTCATAAAAGAAGACCGCACAAAAACAGGCCATAATGTATGAATACTTACTACTGAATGTATCTTAAATATAGCTTAAAATGAATATGTGAAAACATACTTTTCTTTGAATTTGATACATTTTGTAAACATCTAAAGGCAGAATAATAAAATAGTAATTAAATTTGAAGTTTTTAAAAAATAAGCAAAACTTCAATCTTAATAGAATTATTAAATATTTATTATTGCTCACATTATTAGATATTTATTAAGTTTTAAATATTAATTAACCCTCAGAATTAATTATTTAAAACTTAGAGGAAAATTCTGAACGCAAATCATTCTTTTAATAAACTGTACAAAATATCTTTAAACAGTTTATACTTTAAAAAATAAAATCCTTGTCAATGTGATTGTCTACCGTGGTTTTGAAAAACCGTATAAATGAATAATTTTTTTGATATCTAGTGTCCTTTGAATTAGAATATACATATGAGCTTTGTTTTGAGAACATTATTAAAAGAAAAAATTACTTAAATGCAATTTTTTGGCAAAAAATGAAGAAAGAATGACAAATTTCCAAAACATTATCATTTTATGAAAAATATGCTTCTATAAGAATAAAATTTTCGTTTTATATATCTACGGGATTTTTACAGTTTTTGAACTTGAATTTTTGAAAATTAGTATTATTTTTAGGTTTGCAATCAAATGAAATATGATCGATGCTTTTTGTTAAAATTTCTCTACTCTAATGTAACATATTAAAGTATGAATAAATGTGCTTCTTAATTATATATTTCAAAATTCCTAGTTCAGGCTCAATACATCAGCCGTCCGTATGTAGACAAAATATGGTTACTATAGAAGTATTTTTCATCAAAGGAGAGAATTAAAAAAATATGTCATTTTTTCTTTATTTTCTGACGAAAAAATTGCATTTAAATAATTTTTTCTTGTAATAATATTCTCAAAACAATTTCATATGTATTTTATAATTCAACTGACACTAAATGTTATGAAAATCATTTATACACTATTTCAAAATCATGGTTCAGAACATTGTTTCAGTCATCTTAATTGTAATGAGTACTTTGAATGTATACTGAAAAGAAAATGCATCATTCATTTCTGAACTTTTTTAAACACTTTTATTCGTATTTAAATTAGATATAAATTGCTGAAAAAATGGCTTAGGATTGATTACGAAGCTATTAAAATGTATTTCATAACAAAATATAAAAACGGAGTTAAATTTGTGAATATTATTCCGAAAAACATGACAAGATTTTATTTAATTTTCATATTAAAAATGAAAAATGGGAATAAAAAAATGAAACAAACTGACCAGTCATTTATCAATGATATGAAAAAAAGGCTGTGCATTTTAATGGACAAAAAAGGACTCAATAACCGCCTTAAGAAAACGGATTATTTAATGGAATTTTTGTTTTGAGATAATGACTCAGTTTATCCGTAAAATAAAGTTTTCGACAGCTTCTAGAATGAAATCGATAATGAAGGAATTAGTTAACCTTTGTATCTCAAGATTGATGAGAGTGAAATTTTATCCTTCCGTGACTGTGTCAACAAACTGTGCGTCACGCGATTGTCTGAAAAGAATATTTTTCATGCTCATTATGACTGAATCTAATTGAATGGTGGTATAATATGACAGGGATATCCTTTCAATAAAATGTATTATCTTTCAGATTTTTTTAGTTATGAGGTGTCATTTGGGAGAAAATGTATTGTTCAAATGTATGAAAGCATCACTTCTGAAGTGCGTTCGGTAATATTTAATGAAGTTGTGAGGCACTACCCTTGGTTGCCCCATTTCTATATTATCTACGCGACATGTATCTATAAGAAAGAACGAAGAATCACGGAAATCTGTCATCTTAATATTTGTTTATTAACATCTTAACTTAAACACTATATACAATAATAATGATAATCAAATTAAATAAATCTGGAGTGAGAAGACACAATTCATATTACCAAATAATCGCGTAACTGATCACTATATCTAACTTTACGGATTACCTCTAATCTCATTAATACACATTTTATGTCTTAATTTAAGACGCTTACCTCTGTATCCTAGGTAACAGCTATTTTCTTGGTCCTAACTGACGTGGCTTTAATCATTCTCGAATGATATCCACCTTTAGCTGAATACACAGGTACAGTTAGGTTAATTCTTGAACTTGGAATTTCCTCTAACTTTAACTTAACTTCTTCTAATCATAAACATAGACCTCATATTGCAACTTCACATAGCCACCTCGCGAACGCTAACTTCTACTATATATAAGATTCCTAATTTGCATTCTCACGTTCTTCTTCTCGAGTTGGTTGGAAAGAATTGCCATTCTGGCCCTAAAGAACCCCAAGAGGACATTAATGGAAATCGCGATGAAAGCCCGTCACAAAGTTTTAATTTATAAATGTTATATTGATTGCATTTATTAAAAACGAAAAAGGTTTGGATTACAAAGTGTTATACACGTGTAAAATACCATGCGCCTTTTTCGCCAAATTGGAAGAAATTCGCAAAAGTATGCGTATTCTGTCAAAAATATATTTTACTTTGTGTTAAATTTGATTGTGATTGCTGATGATTTTTTTAAGTTAAGCATAACGCACGTATAAAATCCCGTCGTTGACTTTCGTCAAACCCGTTTGCAGGCATGGGTAGCGTGGTTGGTTTGTCGCTGGTCTTTGGCACCTAAGGTTGCGGGTTCGACCGCGACATAGTGGGCGCGGTAGCCGAGTGGTATAGGTATCGGATCGTGGCTTGCCTTGTCACGAGTTTGAGCCCAATACCACTAAAGACCCGCAGTGTAGGGCAGCGATGCACATTAAATCTGTCGAGAGCTGAAACGTCCTCCCGTTGGTGTGGTGTGGTGTTGTAGTTAGGAGAGGAGGTGCCAGCTCAGGTGGCATCCACGTCACTTGACCATGGCTCAAAATTACGGGGTACGTCGCCAAAAGCCCTAGTGGAGCTGAACAGTGCGACGTTAATATTCAATCAATAAATCAATCGATCGTGGCATAAGTCGGTTGATTTCCATGAAGCCGAAAATCAACAGTGGCCATGTCGTATGACGATACGGCATGTAAAAGATCCCTAGAGTGTCTGTTTTTCTTGCGTGCTCTTGGCAAAAAGAAATTCCTAGTACAGGTTCACATCATCAGAGCTCAGGTGCCTCCCTCTGTGTAGGAAACTGGACATCAAAATTATCTGCGCTGAATGGTATCTGCCTATAGGGTGCCCCACTGAAAAAAGGAGATACCAGCTCTTGGGGGTCTAGGTCTGCAATGGTAAAACACCAATCCGCAGCCCATTAGAAATAAAAAAAAATTCGCCTAACTAGAAAAATTTGTCAAATTATGCTATAGTTTGCCAACAATGTATGTCAATTGTTGTACTCTCGGTTGGAATTGCAGAAACTCTCAAAATTACTTTGCACAAGTACAGAAGTATTAATATTACAAGAATTTAAAAATGCAATTTTATTGTAAAATATATTATAAGATAACTTTGAAATGCAAAAAGTAGAGTCTAGTCTAGTTAGAAAAGAAACGAAATATATCATAACCGAAATACAGCACACACACACAAGTTATGATTTCATCTTTCCAATAACAGTAATGCAAGGTTGATAACTTTGAAATATAAAAAGCTTCATAAACAAATGGACTAAATTCATGTGACGCCATGGTCATATGATAATGGAAATCACGTGTTTCTAGGCAACAAAAACTCATGTGACGTCGTAGTCATGCAATAAAAGAAATCATATGTCTCCAGCTAATCAGTTCATACGCTTCGTTGTTACCAACTTTTGCTCTTTTCAGAAACTTTCTTAAAAAGTTTATTTTTATCAATATTAACAACTCACATAAGTAGGCAAAATGAATTGTATTTAAAGTACATGAATAAAATTCCCTTCAGTGGATCGATAAATGAATAACAAGCTTGCCTGGGAACTGAAAACTGGGGGTTTTGGCATCAGACTGACCATTTGACAGAAACATTTGCACATGCATCCCAGTGCTTAAGGTCACGTAAACAGAGATAGGTACAATAGGCCTTGGCTATCATGGGCTATTGCTCCACTGAGTTCAGTACAGTATAAAATGAACTTTTTTTTAAAAAAAATTTAATATTCTTTTTGAAGAATTTTTTTTAACATTTGAACATTTTTACCCAATTATGAAATTTGAAATTTCATCTAAGTTTTAAAAATAGAACAGCAAGTGCAATTAGTTTAATGTCTGTTTTAAATTTAATTGAGAACACGTGTTAGTCTTTATCATGTGACCGTCATGAATTGATCGCATTGGGCAAGAAAATATGGAACGATGTAAAGAAAGCCTCTAATAAATTTTAAAACAAGTTCATTGAAGGATATTCACATCAGATACAATGAAGTTCTTAATAATGTGTATTATGAACTTCTAAGCTATTCATAAAATATAAAACCATGAATACGTCATTTAGATATTTTACTAGATTGAACTATGCATCGTAAATGCAATGTAATTGAGTTGCAAAAGGGGCTATTATTTTTGCACGAATGCATAGCCATAGCATAGAACAGGAGTGGCCAACCCAAATGACCTTGTGGGCCATTTCTGAAAAATATTTCAATCCCGCGGGCCGCATTTAATAATATATATCTTTATATAAGATTTGTGGACCCATTAGAAACATTTATTGGAGTGAAAATTTAATACATAGGGAATTATTATTAATGTTTTCATTATTTTTCATGTATACAAACATAGATAATTTAATAAGAATCATAATGCAATGATAAGATATGTCTATCTCTAGCAATAAGCAACGTAAAAAAGTTACAGGAATCAAGCGTGATGCTGCGGGGAGGGGGGAACTGCAATGCAATACTACTTCCTTCTAAGTATTTATAAAAACAGAAGCAACGTAATAAAATAGAAACATGGGATATATATAGATATATATTAGTTACAAAATACTACACTAAAAACAAAAATATTGCACAAAAGAAGCGTATTTTGTAGATTTGTAATGAATCTTGCGAGACACAAACTTATTCAAGGCGGGCCGCAGGTTAACCACCTCTGGTTAAAAGTAACAAAAATTTTGGGGGTGCCCACCTACGCTATCATTAGTCTCAGCGTAGAAATTCTGGGTAAAAAATCAGTCATGATAAATAGGGGTCGTAGACATATAGGATGACTGGAAACTACTGCTATGGCACTACTAAGGATTCTGGGTATGACATTGTTAAACAATCAATCAATCATCGTTCAAACTTTTGAGATCAGTCGCCAATAGCAACCGTGTTATTTGGAATGTGACTTAGCATCAATGAATAGAACATAAGAATAATAAAATTAAAAGGAAAAATGCACCTTATATTAAAATGAGAGCACGTTTTATTTTCTGTAGTATAAAAAGTTGCTATTAGAGAAATATAATTTGTTTTAAAGTTTATATAATTATAACATTCCTTGGAATTCACTTTTGAATTTTTTTAGTTTATGGATGCTTATCTACAAATTTAATCATCACAATTTTTTGAGATAATTTAATGATTATTTTACCTCAAAATATTAGTAGCATCAATCTTCTCATACGAAGATTGCCAACGATTTATGGCAGGGCTTCTCAAACTTCTAATTTTTGAGACCCAATTTTCAATCATAATTTTCATCGCGCCCCCTTCTTCCATACAGTTACAATGTATTGAATTCAATAATAATATACTTTGGTGATAAAGCTATAATACGGCTTCAAATATAAGCCTTACAAGTAAAGAAGATAAATATTAAATTTTTTATATGCTATTACATATGACAAACCCATATAATCACTGAGAATTATTTTACTTGTTTTTAACTTACAAGGGGAGGGCACGAATAAGGAAATTTATTTGGGGCCGAGACTTGTTGGGATAGTAGTACTCCTTTAGGGTGTTCAAACTTTAATGTAATTCCGCCGAATTGCCAGTCAATTTGGAAAAATAGCATTCGAAATTCATGCTTAGCTTTTATAGAATTAAGTTTCAATTTCTTCTAACGATTTTGTCGCTTGGTTGATATATCGTCTGCATAATATGCGCGAGGTCAGGGTTCGATTCATCGATCAACTTTTTTTTCATTTCATTTAATTATTTTTAGAATTAAATAAATTTATTTATGAAAGGTTTATTTGATATTAAATGATTTTTTAAGAAATTATTTTGTCTTTTATAAAAAAAAAATACTGTAATTATCTAAATATTTATACTAAAATTTATAAATATATTTTTATTAATAAATAATATTTATAATAAAATATATAATAAATATTAAATGATATTATACATAAAAATTAGTTACAAATAGTTTTATAATGTGAAATACATTATACAAAAAATAAAATATTATATGTAAAATAAAATAATTTATAAAGTATATTATTAGTAAATTAATTATTTTATAGTTAATATAATAAAAATGTCTTTTTATATATTTTTAATTTAATTATTTTATAATTTTATAAAAAATTTAATAAGTCCTTTTTAAATAAATTTAAATAATTTTAATAATAAATTAATAATAATTTCAGTAATAAATAATAAAATTAATAATAAATTCATAATTTTAATAAAAAATTCATAATTTTAATAAAAAATTCATAATTTTTATAAAAGAAATAATAATAATTCTTATTAATAATAATTCTTATTAATAATAATTCTTATTAATAATATTTAATTAATTAATTTTAATTATTAATAATTTTAATTAATAACTGTTTTAAATATATATAATTATTAATTAAAATATTTTAATTTTAATTAATAATTATTTAAATATTTTTAATTAATACTAATTTTATATAATGTTAATAATAAATAATTTAAATAATAAATTTATTTAATTTTTTTACTTTATAAAATACGAAATAATTGCATAAAATATCATTTAATATTTAATAAATCTTTCATAAATAAATATATTTAATTTTAAAAATAATTAAATGAAATGGAAAAGAAAAGTTGATAGATGAATCGAACCCTGACCTTGTGCATAGTATGCAGATGATATATCAACCAGGCTACGAAATCTTTGGAGGGAATTGAAACTTAATTGCATAAAAGCTAAGGATGAATTTCGAATGCTGTTTTCTCCGAATTGACAGGCCATTCGGCGGAATTACATTGAGGGTTGAACACCCTAAAGGAGTACTACTATTGCACCAAGTCTCGACCCCAAATGAATTTCCTTAGTCGTGCCCTTCCCTTGTTAGTATTGTTAAATTAATTGTCAAATGCATTGTGCAGTACTGATACATTAATAAGTGTATTATATCAGTGTAAATGTGTATTTTATTTTTTATCATGTCAGAATGTATATTGTTTGCTTTCTTTCAGAAAATTAATACATTTTTTAAAACTAATCTTTTGGTTTTGACCTGCTCACGTCCCACCTAGGGTTATTACGCCCTCCAAGAGGGGTGTGCTTACCTGTTTGAGAAACGCTGATTTCAGGGAATCTTTGAATATTAAATAAACTTTATATATATATATATATATATATATATATATATATATATAACCCTAATTCGCTGGCCTAATTCAGCGACAGTTTAGAAATCATAATAGGTCTCCAGTTTAGTCCAAAGACTTTTTTGTATCTACATTTGTTATGTCTGGTGAATTCCAATTTCTTCCTGCTTTAGCTCTGTAGGTTCTAGTACTTCTTCACTGTTATTTTATATTACTATATATATATATATATACTTACTAACTCATAAAGTTTCTGAGTAGATTAGATCCTTAATACGTTTAGATTGGGATGACGTTTCTCTTGCTAGTCGATTCTACCAATATCAGGAATAAAACGAGCCTAATATATAGCTCGAAAAGGAATTTCATTAAAATTCTGTTATGTAAGACACAGTCTTGGGAATTTTCAGACAAGCAGTTCAAAAATTCCCGAAAGCAATGATCACTGAAATACAAATGAGGTAAACCTGAAATTGAACTCTAGATAACAGTTTATTCAAGTCAAGAACTCTTGGCGGAATATGCCTGCCAATGTAAAAGTTTCAGAATTTAAAACAGTTCCTCTTATAAATCTCAACTAGGGATAGAAACGGCTATGGCGCGAAGGTCAAATATAATTAAATACTGCTCTGATGTTAACGGTAACATTATAAAGAAGCTCATTGCATTAATGTTTGGTAATACAATTTTCTATAAATCTTGTTCAGAAAATCTTTCAATTATAAAAATACTTTTTTTCTTTTGGGTGAAAGGTATACTACAGACGTCTCGAGCAGCACGAGTATTATAATGGGAGAAATAAAAATCACTTAATAACCAAAGGTAGAATTTTCCTTTTCAACTCAGTTGCTCAACGCGTGTGTCTGTGAATCTACAGAGATAAGTAGTTCATATAAAATACACCAAAAGTAGCATCAATTGAACACCTCTACTTAAGAAAATCTACTATGTATGTGTGTGGATTATGAATTGAACGAGTGCTTTAAAAAATTAGTTATGAGTGTGTTTTTTGTCAGATTCTCAAAAAGATATTATTCGTATTCATTATTAAAAAGTAGTTTTGTTGAAAATGTAATCAATCCAGAATTGTTTACTTGAAAATGCCAAAAAAAAACAAAAAAACTTTGAAATCTTAAATTAGTTTACTTAATTTTCTACAGAAAAAAAGTACAATAACGCTTAACTTCCTTTTCTGATATATACCACATAGAAAAAATGTTTCATCCCTCAGGCTCAGTTTTTAGCTCTTCTATTTTGTTCTTTTAAAGGCCCTTTGATAGGACAAACAATTTTACGGCGCCAAGAGTTGATAGTTTTTCGTCAAACTTTTCATTGCGGAAGATAAAGTTTAGTAGCTTTAAATAGCTTTAGTTTCCTGAACACGAGACTAGTTAATAACTTGGAATAGAAGTAATTATAAGTTGGTTCACTTTTGCTTAAAAATGTTAATTACCTAATGGGATGTTTCCTTCACTTTGTGTTGAACGTTATAGATATCATGCTAATGCATGTCATATATCTAATATGTATGTGTATGTACGTATGTGTATAACAACAATAAAATAATTTAAGTTCAAAATGTTTCTAAAATAAAATATACTTTTTTTTCTTACTGACAAAAAATATTTAGTACTGTTTTTCAGTAATTAAAATAATTTCCAAGAACAAGCTTTTTAAATATAATATAGATTTTCTCCTAAATTATAAAATTGAAAAACAAATCGTGTTACTGTTTTTAAATAAATTTTTAAATTGAGCATTTATTATAATAATCATTTAACACAATGTGTCTGTATATTTAAAATATTTTACCTTTGAAGATTTAGCATACAAAGTATGTACTTTGATACAGTACTAATATTTCTGATTGGATTGTCCATTAACATCCCTCTACGTAACACAATAGCTAAGTACCTCATCAACTATTTTACCAGTAGAAGAGGTGTTTCCCTTAACAAACTTCCATACCTCTATAACAATAGGAAAGTCTTCTATGGAGCTTCAGTTCATGTTTCGGCAGAAAATCTCCGGCCAAAAGTTCGTGATCAGGACCAATTGTCTTGACCTCTACTCCATACTGGGGTAAATTTTTAAAATAGTTTTAGAAATTTTTTTTTTTGCTCTTTTGATTCATGAAATACATTACCTAACAAATTTTACACTCTTCTCATCATTGAGTTGTGGACATGGATTCCTAAGATTGGCGTTAGCTCTGTTGATTCACAAGTTTTAATCCTGGTGGCATAGAAAAACCGTTGCATAGAGGGGATGATGCACGATTAATCCGTCAAAGTTCCATTTCCTTGCGTGGGTGGGAGAATATGGAGATGCAGTGCCAAATCAGATTATCGTTCTCGTTTCTTGAAGGATGCTTAGAATTATAACAAGGGTTATTTTCCGCGGGCTGTTATTTTGTCTGATAGCAAAGCCTCTTTGCGAGTCATCTCCAACAATAAAATTTGCATCCGAACGAATTTATGAATGTAGAAAGACTGCTCAGCACTCTGGCGAATTCGGTTGTCTTGCAGTGGATTCCTACTCATTAAGGCAGTGTATCTCAAACTTTCAATATTTGCGACCCAATATTCAATAATAATTTTCTTCGCGCCCCCCTTCATACAATAACAATGTCTTGAATTCAATAATACTATACTTTGACACTAAAACTAGAATACGATTTTAACCTCATAAGTGCTACTGGCGTATATAAACGTCTCACTCAGTCAATGCATTAATTGTCCCGGACGTCTATATACGTCTTTCCGAAGTACGATCTTTTCTGTGCACTGCTATCCATAAAATTATTCCGAAGACTTTGGAATGTTTTGAAAGGACCTTGACAGTGTTTGCGACGGAATTACTTATTTCAGAAGATTTACTTATATATTATTCTTTTTCTACCCTCCCCCAATACACCACATACGCTCACTTACATGTTAAAGGTTGGCGTTGGGGAGCGAATCATGTAATTTTTAATCGGCATTTAAGGGATTAATTATCAAGATGAGTGTTAATTTTTGCATATAATTTTATGTACGACACAAGCCCATGGGGTCACTAGTAATTGTTAAACTTGTTCTTGACTTAGCATTGTTAAATTAATTATAAAATATGTTGCGCGGTACTGATATATTTATAAGTGTATTATGTCAGTGTAAATGTGTACTTTATTTTTTAATATGTCAGAATGTATTTTTTTTTCAATAAATTAATAATTTTTTAAAATAATCTTTTGTTTTCGACTTTTCAATATGCTCGCGCCCTCCTTGTAGTAGTAGCACGCCCTAGGGGAGCACCCCACAGTTTGAGAAACATTGCATTAAGGCATCGAGTGGAATGAGTGAGCTGGTTTCCTGGCAATGAAGGGAACCACTATTCTGCAAATTACTAATAACTATATGACTTTTAATTATGCAAAACTCCTAATAAATTGAAATTTATGAGAAGGTTTGCCTTCTACTTATCAAATGAAGCTAAGGGAACTGCCTGGGAATGTCTCACAAGTTCAAAGCCAGTCATTCCAGATTTTCCTCATCCTGTAGCAGTGGCGTTATTTCGTCTTTTGACTGGGCACGATTGTTTGAATGCCCATCTTTTTAAAGTTCGACTAAAGGACTCTTCAGCCTGTACTCTCTGTAATTTTGAAGAGTCCGTGGATAAGGACCATATTGACGAATGCACTGATGTACTGTCTTTTAACTCTATTGTTCTTAAGTATCGGGAAGCTATATTGAGACTAATGGCCTAGTGGCAAAATATTTGGTATATGTATAAATAAATAAATAAGATTCTTCACCGGAAACTTTCATGTAACTTTGAAGTGCGACTTTAATAAACAATCATTTAATCTCATTGTACAGTTTGATAGTGAGTGAGTGAATATTACAGTCGCACTGTTCAGCTACACGAGGGCTTTTGGCGACGGACCACGTAATTTTGAACCATGGTCAAGTAACGTGGACACCTGAGCTGGCACCCCTCTCTTAACTACCACACCACACCAACGGGAGGACGTTTCAGCAGCTCTCGACAGATTTAACGTGCATCGCTGCCCTGCACGGCGGATCTTTAGTGGTATTGGGCTCGAACTCATGACATGCCTGCCATGGTCCGATACCTTAACCACTGGGCTACCGCAGCCCCGTTCAGTTTTATAGACTAAAATTCTTAAATGAAACAAACAATACATCTCTCGGTTCTCTCTGATTTCAACTTACCTTCGTCTTTTAAGACCCAGCTCACACGATTGTACGGGTTTGTGCGAATTGGATATTCTCATCCATTAAAATTTTTATCTTTAATTATTACATTCATCTAGTTATTAACACTCTATACCCAAGGAAATACCCTAATGAATACCCCAGGAAAAAATAGTTGAAATATTTTTTCGCTTCTGGAATGTTGAGTGTTCCAGTACGAACGTGCGGGTGGGATATATAAGTTTTTTAATGGAATATTTTGTTTTTTATGCCCCAGATTTCTTAAATACATAAAGATATTTATTTATATTATGTTCATTTATAGACTATTTAAAAAACAAAATAAAAATATTGTTTTTAAATTAAAGAACATAATCGAGAAAACTGGAAAAGCAATTTAATATGATTATAATAAATATAAAGAATAATCAATTTTTACGCTGATGCCACTTACATATCCTTTTACATTAAATTATTTTCATTTGTTAAATTATAATAAAAACAAGAAGGTAATACTTGTGTTTATGATTAAGGAAAATTTGAAAACAAAAATAAATTCTATCAAACTATATGAAACTTTCAAAAACACTAAATAAACAGTTAAAAACATTTATATAAATACTAGTCACCATCAAAGTCATTGTTTTGGTCACGCAAGTTTTACTACTTTTATAACAACTATATAATTTATTATCATAAATCTTAAAGTTTTAGGTTTTTTTAAAAATTTTATTAAAAATTCAAATAAAAAAATTAAAAAAAATTTAAAAATTTGAAAAAGGAAAATCCGAAAATACAAATTTTTGGGATATTTTGAAATAAAAAATTTTAAGGTCGGAAAAAGTTTTTTAAAAAAAGGGGGAAAAAAACCAAGTGACGAAAAGGGAAACTTTGGTATGTTGAAGGCAAAAGTTTTTAAACGAAAAAATTTCAAAATTTTTAGTTTCAAGATTTAAAGATTTTTTGGCTTTTAAAAAATGGATCATTTTTCTCAACTTGCAAATTTTGCTGCGAATAAACTATATATATATATATTTTGCTTATATTATATTTGAAATATTATAACTGCACAGTGGGATACAGATCCAGAATCCTCATTTATTCGAAAGACTTATGAGTCAGAAATGCTCTAGGTCAGAGGTTACCAAACTTTTTGTCTCATAGCTCCTTGTCATGTTTTCAGATTTTGGGTACATCCCTGCTCACCTAATATTGAATTTTTGCAAATTAATTAATTTGAATGTCTTTTTGACAGGTGCTATAGAGCTACGTACTTTAAAAGAATCAAATTTCTAACTGTAATCAAGTATAGTGTTTAAAACTTAAGAAACACATGCTAATTAAATTAAAATTAAGGTATCCGACTACGTTCGGAACCGTGATTTTAAAAAAGGCGCATAAATGGATAATTTTTTATGATATTTAGTGTCACTTAGATTAGAATACATGTATAAAATTATTTTAAGGACACATTGTGACAAAAAAAAATTAAATACAATATTTCGGCCAAAAATTAACTTAGAATAACCTATTCTTCAAAATGTTCTCCTTTGTGGAAAAATGCTTCTATTATAATGATATTTTGCCTGTATATAGCTCTGACCTCTGTACAGAGGCTCAACTATGATTTTTGAAAAAATTCACATTATTTTGAGAGTTAGAACCCATTGAAATAATTTCCGGCGTTTTTTTCTTAAAATTTTCTCCCCTCTGTTGTCGTAAAACATGGATAAACCCATTTCTAAGTTATATATTTCAAAAATTCTAGTTGAGCCTCTGTACAGAGGTCTGAGCAAGAAGCGCTGGAATTATAGTCTTTTATTTAGTAAAATTTATGCTGTCACCTTGTAATTGTAAATTAACCTTATTAAATTTAATAAATGAATATGTTAATGTATCCGACTACGTTCAGAACCACGATTTTAAAAAGGCGCATAAATGGATAGTTTTCATGATATTTAGTATCACTTAAATTAGAATACATGAATAAAATTATTTTAAGGATATTTTGACAAAAAAAATTTATTTAAATACAATATTTTGGCAAAAAAGTAACTTAGAATAATCTTTTTTCAAAATTTTCTCCTTTTATAAAAATTGCTTCTAAAATAATAATTTTTCCCTTATATAAAGTAAAGACTTCTCCAGAGAGTCTGCACTAGGAGTTTTGAAAAATACTCATTAGTTTCAGATTACCACCAATTGAAATAATTTTCGGCTTTTTTTTCTTAAAATTTATCCCCTCTCTTGCCGTAAAACATGGATAAACCTACTTCTAAGTTACGTATATCAAAAATTCTAGTTAAGCCTCTGTACAGAGGTCTGAGCTATGTACAGGCAAAATATTATTATAATCGAAGCATGTTTCACAAAAGGAGAATATTTTGAAAATGGGCCACTCTATGTTCATTTTTTATCAAAATATTGTACTTAAATAATTTTTTATTGTAATACTATTCTTGAAACCATTTTATATACATTTTATAATCTAAGTGACACTAAATATCATAAATATCCATTTATACGCTTTTGCAAAGTCACGGTTTCGAACGTATTCGGATACCTTAAATAGGTAATATCTGACTTCCATTTGAGAGAATTTTCTTTTAAAATTAAAGTCACGATCTGGTTTAATGAGTGCCACTATTTTATACTCCTTTCTACACCTTATGGACCCCAAATAACTTTTTTGATCTATGATAACCCCTTGCAGGTTATCATAGACCCTTGGGGGTTGATATAGACCACTTTGGGAATCACTGCTCTAGGTATTTTTTATACCGAACCCCTGTACGTTACGCCAGAGAGAGAGATTTATATTAACTATATAGATGCACTCTAATGCACAAGGGCCATTGGCTACGGATCTGGTAATCGTGAGCTTCATTCAAGTGATGAAGACAAAACCTGAGCTGGTACCCCCTCACCAAACTACCTCACCCACCAACGAGAGAGCTGTGACCTCAACAGATTTAACGTATATCAGACCCTTCTATGCAGTATATCTGCAGTGTCACCAGGACTCGAACCTGAGTCACGATTGCTACGAGTACCTGACCACAATCACTAGGCTACAGCTGCCACTACACTAAGCCAGAATTTCGAGGTTAAGTTGGAACTAATATTTACCAACACCTGTTATTTTGATGGTTGGTGTAGCCGAGATATCCTGGTAACAAACTCATGGCTGACATTGTTGTAATAAAGTCAGTTGTTTGAGTCCTGATTAAAATAAAAACCTATCATATGATTGACGTATATTAAATCTGTAGGGCTTTAAATCCTCATGTTGATACAGAAGTTTGGAGAGTTGGGCTTTGTTTCTGGTGTTCAAAATTACGTTGTCCATCGCCAATACATATTGCATTGCTTTTAAAGACAACACCCTCGAATTCCGAAAATTAAAAACCTATTTCTTAGAAGGGCTGGTGTACATTAAATCTGTCCAGACTGATAATCCTTCCTTTTCGTATGGAAATTCGGAGAGTAAGGTCTTAGCTTTGGTGTCGTTCTCGCGCGCGCGCGTCATTTTTGACCGTAGCTCTAAACTACGAGGTTCCCCTTTCCAATACCCCTTCAAAGTGAGATATTAATAAGTAATCATGAATCTCTCCGCCATTCTGTATGATGATTTTTAGTGAAATCAGCATTCTGTTTAGCAGAATTCTAATTTTATTTTAAGCGCATACTATTAAACACCGAAGTATTTCTTCTTGTTACTATAATGAAACATTTTCAGAATCAACTAAAAATAAGACTAATGTTAATCAAGAATGAAAAAATAAAAATCAACTATTCGCATAGCTAAGGTTTTTGTTTTTTTGTTTTTTGTAAGAAATAACGAAACTAATTAGAGAAGAGAGAAAAGAAAAATAGTTTATCTTAATTTTAATCCCCAATCTCATTTTATTTTGCACTTATCTCGTTTTTATAATTTACGTTGACTTTTTTAAATTCTTCATTTTTCGATGGGGAGATTTACTCGGTGAAACACAAAAAAATACACACGCAGTTTTTAAATCCTTTCTGAAAATCCTTGCAATCAGGAAGACTAATATATTATACTTGTTCGAAGAAATATATAATTATATAGGTAATAATTGTATTGTTGCTTAAGCCCTTTTCAGTCTGATTTTATAAAAACATGCATGACTTTTATGGGTGACTTATATATTGTTTAGCTCTTTTATGCCGAATTTCATAATCTTTTATTTTTAATGTAGAATGTGCTTTTCAAAATTTCTCTCACTTTTATAGTATATCTTAAGTTTCTGTACTATAAAATACATATAATTACCACATAAGAGTTACAATCATTAATTGAGGAGCCGCTATGAAAAATCTACATTTTTTTCTTTCACTTTTCCTTCTTTTTCAATCACGGCAAAATGTGTTGTTTCATTGTAAATTTGCTAATTTTAATCAAATATCACAAGCAGTGGCATATATAAGGAGGGAAGGGGACAAGATCTTCCCATAGACCAACAGATTTAATTTTTAAAGTATATAGTACGCCCCAGTGCTTTCGTCTACCTGTTCGTTTTAAAATATACAAAAAGTTTGCTTACACCATTAATCACAGGAAGGGCCGTTTCGAGTACTCCTTGAATCCTTCACCTCACACACATGTTTACAATTTTTTATAAGTATTGCTCGAATAAAAAGTGAAAAAGTTGAATAAAAAGAAAACCTTTATTGAAAATTGCTATAGGCGTTGTAACACATGTGGCATCGTTTTAGATAACGTGCCTTTGCTGTGGAAAAATCGGGGTTGATTCTTAAAGAAGTACTTTGTAGCTTCATTTTGAATGAAAGTAATGCTTTTTAAGTGGCTTAAAGGTGTAGGAGGTCTCAGGGTGACAAATCCGGACAGTACAGGAGGGAGATCTAACACTTTCCAACGGAATTTTGTGAAGACTTCACCTTGTAAAAACTTAACTACAATGCTCTTGTTTTTGAATTTTTGCTAATGTTACATGTCTGACGGTGTCAGATGAAGGCCCACGGAATTCATCATGGTAAATGGCTAGTTTGTTAAGCCTGTCGTTAGCCGCAGCACCATACAGTGCAATTTGGCTCGGTTCCACTCCAATTTAGAAGAACACCCCGGAAGTGGTCAGGGGCCTCCCACCTTTCTTCTCCTTCCACCACCCTCATTAGAGCACTTGTGGCTCGACGGTTATTTAGAGCAAACCCATGCCGCAAAGGCAGTTTACATTTACAAATATACATGCCAGGGTTCCAAACACATTTAGAAACATCCAAACTCCGGGATTCGAATCAAGACCCTACAGTACAGCAGTCAGCTTCAATAGCCAGTACACCGGATCGGTGGCGCTTGTTTTTGTTCGTTATCGTAGTTTAATCATTGTTACTTTTGTAGTTAATTCCATTATTTCCAAATTGATTTAGCAATAAATGTGGTTGTAGGACTATGATTATTATAAGTTATTTCTATTTATGTTGTCATGATTTGCTTATCAAGACAGTTAGTTGTAAAAGGAAAATAGCCAATAAAACTTTGGTACTAAATGAATCGTCGTAATATAAGTGCTGATAATTTTATAAAAAAGTATTTTTCTATGTATTTTATGCTATTGAAAAATTACATATGCATAAACCTTTGAAAAAAAATAGACATGGATGCTCAGTTTCTATTTATCAGACTGTACACAAAATAATTTTTTTCTAAAAAAAAAAAGAAACGGAATTGCTTTTTACAAAAAAAATTATAAACCGTAGTACTCTTTTACTACATACGTTGCATTAATTTCTGATGCGATTTTTTTCACGATCATTTCAACGACGTGGAGGTTCAAACTTTTTTCCCCGCCATTACGTTATACTTTCATACAAACTGAACATCGGCTCAGATTTTCCCGCTTTACGCAATATAAGTAAAAAACGAAATTCCTTCTACATTTGAAAGGGAAAATATAAGAAAGCATTCGGAATTCAATCAATCCGATTTGGCCTGCATGTAGGTACATTTAAGGGATCAGATTTCAGAGGTGCTATTTTGCAGGGAAAATAGCGGTGGTTCGGGGAAATCTAAAAAGATTTATTTCTCTGTTAGGTGCACAAGGGTAGAAAATTAATTCAATCTCCAAACATAACAAACTTTCAAGTGCGAATAAACATTTAAATTTGGAAAAGAACCGAGAGTGTGTCTGCAAAGTAATTGGAAAGCAGATTTATACTGCAAGAGATGGAATGTTTTCTTGCTTATAGGATAACAGTATTATATAATATTTTACTTGAACTACTTTTTAAAATTGAAATTTCTTACGTAAGATATAAATTTTTGATTTAAGACTAAGGAACTCAAAAAGGAAAAATAAAAAACTAATCTTTTTGTTTATGAGACATATTTTTAAAAAAGATTTCAAAAAAGATTTTTAATCATCTCTCAATAAAGATATAATAATCATTCTGTAAAAATGCAAAAGTAATTCTTTAGTAAATTTTTTTCTGTTTAATGTAAGATTCATAATTTTTTTGGGTCTCATAAAAATGCTTACGCTTTTTGGTAATTTTTTAAAAATTTCCTTTTAAATATGTAAATATTTTTTGCACATGTATAAAACAATACGCAAAATATAGTGGATCTTTTTTTTTTTGTAAAGTATCAAGATAGTCTCGTAAAAAAATTATAAAATTAGTAATTTTGAAAATTTTGACTAAAAATCCTGTACAGAGTAAGGTATCCTGTACAGATTTATAAAAAAGATTGGAACCATTTAGTGCAACAGTTTTTTTTAAAAACTTACCTAAAAGCAAAAAATTATACCTTGGAGAAAAAGTGAAAAAACGAAACTTTTCCAAGCTTTTTACTTTTTTTGTCAATTACTTTTTTCATATTTTAAGGTTTTTTTTTTATCAACGAACATATAAGTGTTATACATTTTTTAGATTCAGAAAAATATGCTCTATTTTTAATACTAATATTGAAAATCGATTTTTTGAATGTGTATGATATCCTGGTTCTTTTAAGTTGGTTAAGTTAAGAGAAACAAGAAATTAAAATTTAAAATATGAATTTATTCGTATATAAGTATACTAACCGTTACCTACCCACTTCCGCTGGATATTTGAAGATGTTGTATGAATATATATATGTGTATATATTTGTGGTATATATATGTATATATATATGTATATATATATGTATATACACTGGTGGGGCAAAATTTAAAAGCAAAAATTTAAAAATTTAGCAGATAGCCATGAAATTGCAAAAAAGGGAGGTCTGGAGATCAGTACAGTGAACACATAAGTCAGTAGAAACGCCGCGTATGCAAATATCGGGAAAAAAAACGCCCAGAAGCGATGTGAGCGTACGCAAAACGCGTGATGTCGGCGCGCCCCGCCAACAGTAGAATAAAATAAAAGGACGGAGACGCAATTCAACATATTCGCTGAAAGGGCCAGTGAACGCCCGTAAAATATGGGCTAAAAAAATCACCGGGATGATTTTCACACGTGAAAGAATGATAAAAGCGGGAGGGGGGGGCGTCCCGTCACCGGGGGTTTTAGTTGCAGAGTTGGGGAATCAACAAAATTTGTCGTTTCCCCCTTGGAAAACGTTCCAAACCCACAGGGACAGCTGTTAGAAAGGTTGGTGGGGGGCCGCCCGGGGACGACAGCCGCAAGGGATTAAAGGGTATATCATCCCGCAGGTGAAAAGAGGGCGACAGCATTCAGCAAGCGCCATTGCTCAGAAACTCTCTACAGCAAAAGGGTCGACAAGTGTCGCCCGTTTTCTGTGGCCAGACTCCTTCACAAAGGGGCCTGTTCACCCACCGTCTTAAACGCTGCCTCCTGTTGAAAGTTGGCCACCGAAGCCACCGTTTACAGGGGGGGCCAGAGAGCACAAAAAATGGACAACTGATCCCAAAGGAGTTTCCTCCCTTTTCGGATGAGAGTCGGTTCAGTGCCAGAAGCGATTCTCAACCCTTTTGATTTGGGGGGATCCGGGGCCCGGTTTTATCCCAGTAACATCAAGGAAAGGAAAACCGTTACGGTGGTCCTGAAGTTCTTGTCTGGGGGGGGCATTATGCTGAACGGGCGAACTGGTTTTTCCCCTTTTCGACAGAGGGTCTGTAACCGGGAATCGCTATTGTGAGGAAATTTTCCCCGTGTGCGTCTTTTCCGAAAAAGCTGTTTGGGCCCCGACTTCTTTTTTTGGATGACAAAGCACGGCCACATCTCACCTTTTCTGTTGGGGGAGCCGCTGGAAAATGAAGATATCCCGAATGGATTGGGCCCGGGGGGCTCCCCAGATTCAAATCCCACCCAACATGTGTGGGGTGCTTTGGGGGGACGTTTCCACACGCTTACATCATCCGGGGAACAACCAAAAAAAATCAAACAGATGTTGATTGAGGAATGGGCACTTACCTCAAAAATTTGGGACCAGCTGGTTCTGGTATGCGGAGACGGTTCCCCAAACAACCATTGTAGTAAGGGGATGACATATACCATATTTAAAGGGAAAATTTGCTTGTTGTTCTTCCTGTTGGGTAACAATCATGAGTCGCGATACTATGCGATCAAAAAGTTGTTTTTTTTTGATTCCATACCGTAGCGTTGTGTTCCTTTTCAGCGCCAAACTTTTCATCCTTCTACAATACTCTCCCCACAAATTTAAGTCTCGATATTTTCTGAAGTTATGGCAAAAATCCACCTGTTGCTTAAGTTTTGCACACCAGTGTTTTTGTTTTATATATGTATATATATGTTTTTATATATATATATGCATATATATAAATTTTATATGTATTTAACCCTCTAAAAACTTTAATTAACTCTTTTAAATGATCTATAAATAATCTTTAATTCTTAGGTTTAAAAATAAACGTTGTAATCTTTCGTAATCGGCTAAACCGAAATCCCTATCCCGCGCATTTGAAAACAGAACTACTATTACGTAATAGTCACGCGCTTTTGCCCGTGGTATATAAACACAAAAATCAGATGTAATCGTTCTCTTTTTTCTGCTTTCCGCCATCGTAAGGATGTAAATTTTGGCAGCCCCTTTTTCTTTGTGTTGTGTCCCCAAAATCCCTTCTATTCCATGTGTGTAACGTAAATTGAAATATGCTGATTGTGTTTAAAAAGGGATATTTTAAATCATTATTAAATAAATATTACATAATAACCCCAAATATTTAATATAGAATATATAAAATATTATTAATATATATTTTTATTTTAAAAAAATAATTTTTATATATGTAAGAAATTATTAATTATAATGTATATATTATTATTAATTTTGTATATATATGTATATATATGTATATTATATGTATATTTATATATTAAAATTTTTAAATGCTAATAAAAATTTAAAAATTTTTGAAAAAATTTTTATTTAGTTTTAAAAAATAATTTATAAATTATTTTATTTTGTCCCCCAAGTAAAACCATT
>BMAV01009340.1:0-22550 GCA_019973955.1 Trichonephila inaurata madagascariensis
AACTAAAACTTTTATTTTGTTTGCACATTTACTCAAAAAGTTTCATTAATAGTTGTTTTTTTTAGGTCATTTGACCTTTATATTATTTTTTTCTTTTTGCCGCTTACAATAAATTGGTTTTTGTTTGTGTCATTTTTTAACCGTTTGCCGGGGAAAATTGAAAAATGATTATTAATAATCAATTTTTGTAATTTCAAATCCCAAAGAAGGATATTATTATTATAAAATAATTGGGTTTGTTTTAAAATACATTTTTTAAATTTTTTCCACATAAATTTTTCCCGTTTGTCAACCATTCTCTTAATTTATAGGACAGAAAGAAAAATTGAAAACAAATTTTGGGAAGCGTTTGTATCACTTTGAATGTTTTCTTATATAGTGAATGTATATAGTGAAGATTTCTCATCCATTTTTTAAAAAATTCTAAGAGTATTTATTGTTATGTATATAAAATAATGAATGTGAGCTTTAGCATATATATACAAAAGACTGCTCGAAACTACTTAAGAAACATTATCATGTACTTCCACTCATACTTGGCGGTGATTTCAATAAGATGAAGGATTGACATTTTGATTGATTGAATAAACGTCGCACTGTTCAGCTACACGAGGGTTTTTGGCGACGGACCACGTTTTTTAAACCTTGGTCAAGTGCGTGGACGACCGAGCTGGCCCCCCCCTCTCAAACTCCCCACCCACACCAACGGGAAACGTTTCAGCTCTCGACGTGCGTGCATCACTGCCCCACGGTGGGTTTTGTGGTACTGGGCTCGACGACAAGGCAAGCCACGACCCGATACCTATACCACTGGGGTCCCAGCCTCAGGATTGATTTTGGGGTAAATTTTAAAACGAGCTTTAATTGTTTTTTTGTTTCTGGTAGAGCACTGGGAATAACTATTGATGCGATACTTTCACGATTTGTAAATAACGTATCTACCTAGTACATTCACGTATCATACTTTAGTTACCGCAAGCCTCTTGTCACAGTGATTAATAATGGCGAGAGTATTAATACTCAAAGTGATATTAAAAGTGAAGTAAATCAACCTTCTTGATAATGTATTCAAGTACTATGAGTAACATAAATTTAAGTAACATAATTGATGTATAATTATTTTATATATATATAATTTTACCGAATCAAATATGAAAAATGTGAATAGAATAAAAAAACACATGCATGCTTTTAGTATTATATGGGAAGCGTTTATTTACCCTGTTTTCCTACAGTAAAATCAAAGACAACCGTACTTAAGGAGTACCATTCTTGCATCGGAGCCGACACTCGCAGTTTCTTTTTAGATTTAATTTTGGCTTAAAAACTTTACCTTCACCTACCTTGATAAAATTTATTATTAATTATACTTTTTTTTAAAGTTTAGGAAGTCTTGTTACAATTTTAAAAAAAATCAAGCAGTTATGCAACAGATCTTTTTTCTTAAATTTTTTTAATGGACCAAAATGAGAAAAAGAAAACACACACACAATTGCCAAGTAATCTTATTCTTTAAGTAATGTATCGTCAAATAACGTACAATTTCTTTTTAAAAAAATGTCATCAAATGCAGTTATAAAGCTTCTATGTTCAAAACTTAGTTTCCCGTCTGTTGTATAGAATAAATGTATTCTATGGATAGATCAAATCAAGGTTTCAATAGAATTGAAGGTGTCTGACTACGTTTGAAATCATGATTTTGAAAAACATGCAAGGATCTCGGATCCACGCCTAGGGATGTGGGAGGAAGGGGAGGAAGACTAGCCATGTTCACAACCAGTTAACTTATTTGTAACACAATCAACAACACAAGTTCAATCAATAAAAACCAAGAGATGCACCCAATTAAAACTATATGGAGTAAATTAATAAGGTACGCGAAGTATGAGAAGACTTTAAATACCAATACACTTACTTCAAGTTCGAATACACTGTGCCTTCTTAGCAGTCTAATCTCTATTCAATCTCTAGTGACAAATCGTCACCTTAATTATTACAATTATCAAATAGCAAATATCGGCGTTACACTATAAATATAATTAATCTCTGTTCCGCTAGCAAACTATCTTATCTCTCTCTCTCTATCTTGAAAACCTAGACTATATATAGTAGTATAGTATTTACGTAATCACTTTCTCTTCTTCAGAGGGTGCGTTGCAAATAAAATAGTTTTTAAGGACCAAAGATTTCCCAAGAGGATTTGTTAATCAGAAGGACGCGGATAGAGCCGTCACAATCATATAAATCAGTGCTCCGCAACCTTTTTATCGCTGTAGACCGGTCAACGTTTGATAATTTTACCGCCGGCCCGCTGACGGTGGGACACGTTGATTGTTTATATTTTACACTAATGTGCAAAACTTAAGCAACAGGTGGGTTTATTGCCATAACTTCACTAAAAATCATCTGAGAGACATGAAATTCTGAAATGAGGAGAGTATTATGTACGTAAGGATGACGAAAGCATCGGCTCTGAAAAAAGGGAAAACAACGCATACGGTATGGAATCAAACAAAAACAAGCTTTATTGAACGCATAGTATCGTGACTCATGATTGTTAATCCGACAGGAAGAACAACAAGCAGATGTTCCTTAATATGGTATATGCCCCCCCTTACTACAATGGTTGCTTCGCACCGTCTCCGCATACTCAGAACCAGCTTGTTCAACATTTCTTGAGGTAGGAGTGCCCATTCCTCAATCAACATCTGTTTGAGTTGTTGGTTGTTCTCCGAATGATGTAGCGTGTGACAATACGTCTCCCCAAAGCATCCCACACATGTTCGATGGGATTTAAATCTGGGGAGCACACTGGCCAATCCATTCGAGTGATATCTTCACTTTCCCGCAGCTCCTCAACAGCAAGAGTGCGATGTGGCCGTGCATTGTCATCCATAAAAATGAAGTCTGGGTCAATGGCACCTCGGAAAGGATGCACATGGGAAGAAGTACGTCCTCACAATAGCGATCCCCGGTTACAGACCCTCTGTCGAAAATGTGAAGCTCAGTTCGCCCGTTCAGCATAATGCCTCCCTAGACAAGAACTCCAGAAACACCGTAACGGTGTATTTCCTTGATGTTACTGGGAAAAAAGCGGGTCCCGATCTTTCTCCAAATCAAAACGCGTTGAGAATCGCTTCTGGTACTGAACCGACTCTCATCCGTAAACAGGACACGACTCTATTGATCAGTTGTACAGTTTTTGTGCTCTCTGGCCCACTGTAAATGGTGGCTTTGGTGGCCAAATTTCAACGGGAGGCAGCGTTCAGGATGGCGGCCTCCTCAGGAACAGGCCCCCTTTGTGAAGGCGTCTGGCCACAGTAAACCGCGACACTTGTCGACCCGTTGCTGTACAGAGTTTCTGAGCAATGACGCTTTTCGCCTGCAGGATGATATATCGGTCATCCCCTGCGTCATCATCGGGCGGCCACCACCAAGCTTTCTAACAGCTGTACCTGTGGTTTGGAACGCTTTCCAAGCGCGCGAAACGAAACTTTTGTTGATTCCGAACTCTGCAGCTACACTGGTGACAGTACGCCCCTCCTCCAGCTTTCCGATCATTCTTCCACGTATGAAGTCGTCTAGGTGATTTCTTCTAGCCATATTTCACGAACTGACTCACTGGCACTTGCAGCGAATATGTTGAATTGCGTCTCCGTCCTTCATTTTATTCTACTGTTGAGCAGCGCGCGCCGACATCACGCGTTTTGCGTACGCTCACATCGCTTCTGACGTTTTGTTCCTGATATTTGCATACGCATGACGTTTCTACTGACTTACGTGTTCCCTGTACTGATCTCCAGACCTCCTTTTCTACAATTTCATGGCTATTTGCTAAATTTTTACATTGTTGCTTAAGTTTTGCACACCAGTGTAGATTGTTTTGATTTAACAATTTTAATTTAGTTACATTTATAAATATGCCTTCAGAATAAAATTTGGTTACACGAAAAATGAATAAAAGTGATTTAACGTGGAATTTCAAGTGATTTCCGTGGAAAGTTGCGCAAGCCGAGAGGAATGTAGCACTAAATAAAATGGCAATAGTTTAATGTTCTTTAGCAGTCACGGCCCCATTTGATCCACGTACCGGAGGTTGCGAATCACTGATATAAATGATTAAAATGTTTTTATATTTAGCGTCAACTGAATTAGGACACACACATGAAATGGTTTAAAGAACAGTATTACAAGAAAAAATTATTTAGTAGCAATTTTTTTTTGGCAAAAACTGAGGGGAAGACTACATATTTTTAAAAACATTCTCCTTGTAAGAAAAAAGGTTACTGTATTAATAGTATTTGGTGCATAAATAGCCAGGAATTCTATACAGAGCTTGAACTATGATCTTTGAAACACTCGCATTATTTTCAGAGTTACAATCAATCAAAATAATAACTGGTGTTTTCTGTTAAAACTTCTCAATGATATAACATTAAAATAAAAAAAAATGCATTTCAAAATTATATAACACAAATATTCTACTTCAGGATCCGTACAGAAGTCTTAGTTGTGCTTAGGCAAAGTATTATAATGACAGAGAAGCATTTTTCATAAATGGAGAATGTTTTGAAAATACGTCATTCTCTCTTCACTTTTTGTCGAAAAAACTGCATTTAAATAATTTCTTTTTCTAATAATATTTGTAAAACCATTTTATATGCATATTCTAATTCAACCGACACTAAGTTTTTTAAAATAATTCCGTTTATACGCTTTTTCAAAATCACGGTTTCATACATAGTCAGCCACTTTAAATACAGTTATAAGGCTTTTTTTGATCAATATGTAGTTCCATGTCTGTCGCATAGAAAACGTATTCTATGGTTAGTTCACACACAAATGAAGATATCTACAGATTTTAACTTAAGGTATCCGACTACGTTCTGAACCGCGATTTTGCAAAAGCGTATAAATGGATAATATTTATGATATTTAGTGTCACTTAGATTAGAAAATGTATATAAAATTTTTTAAGAATGGTATTACAATAAAAAATTATTTAAGTACTAAATATTTTCACAAAAAATGAACATAGAATGACCCATTTTCAAAATATTCTCCTTTTGTGAAAAATGCTTTTATTATAATAATATTTTGCCTGTATATAGCTAAGACCTCTGTACAGAGGCTCAACTAGAATTTTTGAAATATATAACTTAGAAGTGGGTTTATCCATGTTTTACGACCACAGCGGGGAGCAATTTTAAGAAAAAAATGCCGATAATTATATATATATATATATATATTTCAATGGGTTGTAACTCTGAAAATAATGTGAATTTTTCAAAGAAAATAGCTCAGACTCTCTGGAGAAGTCTCTCTTTACTTTATATAAGCAAAATATTATTATTTGAGAAGCATTTTTTTATAAAAGGAGAACATTTTAAAAAAAGGTTATTCTAAGTTAATTTTTTCCCGAAATATTGTATTTAAATAACTTTTTTTTTGTCAAAATGTCCTTAAAATAATTTTATACTTGTATTCTAATCAAAGTGACACTAAATATCATGAAAATTATCTATTTATGCGCTTTTTTAAAATCTCGGTTCCGAACGTAGTCGGAAACATTAATAAGAAGCATTATCTATACTTTAAAAAATAAAGCAGTGGGATCGATAATGGGGTCATTTTACGTGAAATTCAACTGAATTTATAAATCTTCCCATAACGTAGTGGGGAATATTGGAGATATATAGCTGCCCAATGATTTTGTACTAATTCGAGATATGAAATAGCGCGATTGCCATTCAACAGCTTTTGTGTAACTCTACAGGGGGCGACTTTAATTAAAATCTACCACTCAACAAATACATCTAAAAAGGAAATTCTAAAAACATTTTTAAATAAAAAAGGAAATATTTTACGTCCTGTATATAAGATTGGATAAATATTTTTGAAAATTCACAAATGCTAGGGATTTGAGAGTCAAAGTGAAATGTTAATTTTTCAAATTCGACTTCATATTTAACCCCTTGCCTACCAGACTGAGCTTTCTATATCTCCAGAAATTGCAGATTTCAGGGGATACTGACCTTGAAGTTACGACGCACTTTTTTTTGTTCCTTTTGACGCTGACTAAGGCGCACTCTCGTTCGTTTCGCTTTCTAAAGTTTCTATAACAATTTTTGTTGTTTATTTTTACTTTTTCTTGCCAATATGGCTTCATCGTTTGATTTCAACAAAAATCATTCTGAATAATGAGGATATTTGCCGGAAACTGATGGATCCGACATTGACTCTAATACGGAATTATTTGATTGTGATTAAGATGAAAAAATGGAACACACACAAAAGTGAAAATACACTCATGTAAACACACGTGGAAAAGCTTTTTGTTCCAAGGAACATTTCGAGCAATTCCACAAAAATTTGTATTTTTAATTCTAACTTTTCCCCCTTTTTTTAAAAATTTTTTGTGACCAAAACATTTTGTAGCTTAACTTTTGTAATTTTATGCAATCCCGATAAAAGGAAATCTACCTGATAATGCTTCCAGTGCTGCTTATGCTGGTTGTACACATAAATAAACCATGTATCCGCATGAGGTTCCAATGGGATTTGCCCTATGCATAGCATGTATCCACTAATGGTCATATGGTACGCAAGTTTAGAGAGCAAATATTTCATAAAGTTTTTCTAGCTTTTTAATTAGTTCTATGAATCCATGTTAATTTACACTTATTTTCAAAACCATCCCATGGTACTTTGTAAACGTTCAGAAAAATATATACCAGGTTTCTCTTAAGGTATCCGACTACGTTCGGAACCGTGATTTTAAAAAAGCGCATAAATGGATAATTTTCATGATATTTAATGTAACTTCGATTAGAATACATGCATAAAATTGTTTTAAGGACATTTTGACAAAAAATTATTTAAATACAATATTTTGGCGAAAAATTAACTTAGAATAATCTTTTTTCAAAATGTTCTCCTTCTGTGAAAAATGCTTCTGTTATAATAATATTTTGCCTGTATATAGCTCAGACCTCTCTACAGAGGCTCAACTAGAATGTTTGAAAATTTTATATTATTTTCAGAGTTACCTCCAATTGAAATAATTATCGGCGTTTTTTTCTTTAAATTGATCCCCTCTGTTGTCGTAAAATATGGATAAACCCACTTCTAAGTTACATATTTCAAAAATTCTAGTTGAGCCTCTGTAAAGAGGTCTCAGCTATATAAAGCCAAAATATTATTATAATAGAAGCGTTTTTCACAAAAGGAGAACATTTTGAAAAAAGGTTATTCTAAGTTAATTTTTTGCCAAAATATTGTATTTAAATAATTTTTTTTTCAAAATGTGCTTAAAACAAGTTTATACATTTATTCTAATCGAAGTGACACTAAATATTATGGAAATTATCCATTTATGCGCTTTTGCAAAATCACGGTTCCGAACGTAGTCGGATACCTTAAGCACACTTTAATCCGTTTAACTTTAATAGTAGGTTGGGGAAAAGGAAATCCATTATTTTTGCATGAAATTCTAAACTTTATTTAACATGTTTCGGATTGTCCGATTTGGGTCGAATATATACCGTTTTGTTGTATAATTTGCTGCCATTTTAAAAGTAGCTTCATATTACCTCTCTCACAGAAGTTTGCATTTATTGGCGAAAAGCTCTAGTAATCGATTTTCACACTCTTCTCTTCATCCCAATTTCTTATCACTCTGGAAGTTTTGCAATGCGAGAAAAAGGTGGTAATCGTTTGATGCCAGGTCTGGACTATATGGTGGAGGCATTAAAACTTTCCAATCAAGCTCCTAGAGTTTCTGGCGAGTCACTGCAGACATGTGTGGCCTGGCGTTGTCCTGATGGAACACAACACCTCTTCTGTTTGCCAATTCTGGCCGTTTCTAGTCAGTCACTAGTTTTAAACGGTCCAGTTTTTGACAGGAGATATCTGAATTTAGTGTTAGGCCGTATTTAAGCAACTCATAATAAATTATTCCTTTCCAGTCCCACCAAATACACAGTAGAACCTTCCTGGTTGTTAGTCCGAGTTTGGCCACCGTTTCAGCTGCTTCATCGCGCTTTGACCACGTTCATTTTCGCGAAATATTGTCATATGCGACCCATTTCTCATCCACAGTCACCATTCGCTTAAGAAATGGGTCGATTTCATTCCGTTTGGCCGGTGTTTCGCAAATGGAAATTCGATCCATCATGTTTTTTGGTGTTATTTGGTGTGGCACCCAAACATCGAGCTTCTTTTGGAATCCAGCTTTGCTCAAATGGCTTAAAACTGTTTTATGATCTATTTTTAGTTCCTGCGCGATGCTACGACTACTAACATGTCAGACAACTTCGATTATTTCTGTGATTTTATCGACATTTTCGATGACGGGCGCGGGGCAACTTTAACATGAAAAATGCCTGAACGGAACAACGCCAAAATTGTCGAATTGGGTTACATTTATGGCCCCATAAACAATTCGAATTTCAGCCATTGGCTTGCATTTTCGCCTTTATCAAAGAAAACTGAAAAATGTACCGCTTTTTCTTTATTGATTTTCTACTTTTATCAACACCCTGTAACTCACAATTGAAGGGGGTTAAACAAAAACAGCAAAACAATTTTTAGTGTAAAACGTCACCTTTACAAACATAAATTTGAAATGTTTGATGATACTTCACGAGATATCGACACTACAGCCATCAACCGAAAAAATAATGAATTTCTTTTTCCCCAGCCTAATGTAAAAAGAGGTAACTTTTTAGGAATATGATTGGGAGATATCTAAAACGAATACATTTAAATAACGACGAGAGATCGATTGAGAATTTGCTCTCGTTTCAAGGAAAAAATAAAGTTCGATTAGCTATTCAAGCTTTAAAGCTATCGATGGATTGCGTTTTTCTACGCGAAGCCTTTAATGGGGTTGAATGGGCGTTGTGTTTTTTGGGGATCTGACTGAAGACAGTCCTCAATCCCATATCATGATAAGTCTATGATGGGGGGGTTGACGAATGTGGGGTTTTCCTTTTTTGCTTAGTGGCATGAGGGATTGGTTGGGGGTGGAATGGGAGTCGTGGCTTCAGTACTTCATTGGGGGAAAGTTGAGTGATATTTTTACTTGGGTGGGGCTGAGACTGCTCTCTGATTGGGTGCTGGGTACAGGATAATGACCCGATTCGCCCCCTTGAGATACAGTTTTATGGGGGGGCGCTTTCCAGTGGGAAGAAGGAGAGAAAAATATTGACTAAAGATTTAAATAAAAAATAGAGACTGGGGAGCAAAAAAAATTGCATTAGAAAAGATATTAAGGGGGGTTGTAAGAGTCAAGAAGCCCCTTTTTGGCCTTTAGTATTATCATTGGGGTGTAAGGAATTAAATTTTGCATATTAGAATTTTGGTATCAGGTAGAGGTTAAAAAGTTATTTCAATATTCTGAATATAGCTAAAGCTGTAATTTTAAAATTGGTATGTCGTCATTGCGCATATATCTTGTAGCTTTGACGATCATACGAATAAGAGAATTTTGCAGGGTATCAAATTTATTAATGTTTGTATTGGGAGCATATCCCCAAAATTTGGGACAAGCGTAAGCTATAATTGGGCGCATAACGGCTGTATAGAGAAGCATTTTTGTTTTCTATATTAAATACGAGTTCCGGCCTATTAGGGGTAGATTTTAAAAACATGATTTTCCGGAACTTATCGCGAGCGTATGGAGATATGATTTTTCCAGGTAAGGTGAGAATCGAAAATAATTCCGAGATATTTGGCTTCCGGGAGACCAGGGATCTGTTTGTTGTACATTATGAGCGGTGGTGGCAAAGAGTGCTTTTGTGAAAATAATGGCTGAGATTTTTCAACGTTGATGCTGATTTTCCATTTATCATAGTAGTTTTGTAAGAGGAGAAGGTGTTTGTTTAATGCGTAGGATATAGTTGTCAAGTTTTTGTTGTGTGTGTGGATGGTAGTGTCGTCGGCGTAAAGGTTGATTTTAGTAAGCGAGTAATTGGGAATATCATTTATGTATAGATTGAAAAGAAGGGGACCGAGCAAGCTACCTTGTGGACACCCTGCAGAGACATTGTGAGAGTTAGATAACGACTCGTTAACTCTAATTTTAAAGGAGCGGTTGGTTAGATACGAGTGAATGAGGTGAATCAGAGGGGGAGGTAGATTATAGGATATTAGTTTGAAAGTGAGTCCATTAATCCAAACACGGTCGAAGGCTTTCTGGATATCCAGAAATACAGCTCCCGTGCTGTTCCTTTTTTGGAAACCTTCCGAGATACGTTCAGTGCGAAGCTCTTTAATTTGTAGGAAAAATAATTTTACTGATTACAAAGGTTCAAAAAGAGTGGTAATGAGTATTTCTAACTAACTTTTCCTTTAACTAAGAGAAAGTTTTTCTAATTTCGGTACTCACATGAATCAAACATTTGTTTTATATTTAAACTGATATAACACACACATGAGACTATCTCCCAAACTTTCGAGATCAATGCATTCCATTTTTACGAAAACAGATAGTGAAAAGAAACATAAGTATAAAAAAAATTCCGATTCGTTTGTAGAAATGGATGCTCATTAATTTGTCTTGTACAGTTGAATGCAAATACCATTTGACTTCAAATGTTTTTAACTTACCCATCAAACCCAATTTAAGTTATAAATACTTAGTTTGCCATTCAGAACAGGAAAAAATAAATAAAAAGAGTTTAATGCATTTCTAGTAATTCAGAAAAATAAATTGATTTAAGATCCCAGTTGGTAATCACACAACGAAAAAAGTTTACTTTTAAGGAGGACGACATTTAAAAATAGCGATATCGCGAAGAAGAAAATTAGCTCATTTATAAATTAAATTTATTTAAATTTTCTTCTTTATGGTTTAATTTACTACTTTCTATTATTTTTTTTGCATTCTTATTGGAATTGTTTATTTTTTTAATCTTTTTTGAAAAATTGGAATAATAATGTACTTGTGTAGCTTCAAAGTACAATGTTAATAAACATTTTTTTTAAATGATAAAAAGTATCTAATTTTGATCTACAAGAAGGATTCATTGGACCACAGACACACATATACAGGGTGTCCGGGCTTAAATCATCCAAAATTTATAGTTTATTATTACGGAACTACCCATCAGAATGTAATCAACTGTTCATCCGTGGATTGGAAAACGTTGCGAGATTTTTGGTCTAGTCCGATCGGCCACGCGTGCACGCATTATTCGGCAATCGTAGACGATACCCTATTTACACTGACTTCATTAGTAAAGAAGTGGACGTCAAGGTGCAGTGCGTACTTTGGTTAACTGAATTTAAACGAGTCCCGCGTGTTTGAATAGAATGGAATGTCAACCCTCCAACATCAAAATTAATTCACTAAAGGGAAAGAACTTTAAAGAAGACGGGAACTGGAACCATCTGAAGCAAGCATGTATCCGTAAGCTTTCGTGATTTAAGACACTGTTGATCGTGTGCGTGATTCATTTTGTAGAAGTCTTGATAAGTCTATTAGGCAAGCCAGTAACGACATTCCATTCTGTTCGAATACATCGATGCACACGCATGACTGATGTAAATTCCGGTAACCAAACTACGCATTGCACCTTTTGCTGTGGTGTCCATAACTTTACTAATTAAGTCAGTGTAAAAAGTTTATCGTCTGCGAATGCCAAATAAGGCGCGCACATGCGGCCGATCGGACTAGACCCGAAAAATCTCGGAGAGTTCTCCAACCCACGGATGAAAATTTTATTACATTCTGATGGGTAGTTCCTTAATAATAAGCCATTACTTTTGGATACTTTAAGCCCTGCACACACCTTGTACATGCATATAAGGTTCGAGAAATACTTTAATTTATTCATAAAGACGACTTCCATGAAATGATCAGCGATGCAAGCCAACGTGGACTGCCCCTGATTTTGAAATGGATTCTATACTTATTTCAACAACTGATAGGTCACCATCTTTTAGTTTAGATTCAGAATGAAGATAAACGCGTGGGAAATAATAGCCGATGACCATGAAAGGGGAAAAAAATTGTCTTAAAACTTTGAAAGTTGAATGATTTTTTCTGAGAAAAAACAGCTATTTAGTTGTATACGTAATATGTATGGTGGGAAAATAAATATGCAAAGGGAATTAGAACATTCTAATTAAGTTGTAATTTGTTGTCGTTTTTGATGCCTTCTGATCGAGGCCTACGAAATTCATCGTAGCCAGGCGCTAGTTTTATGACTGTCGTTAGCCACAGCTTTGAGCATCATGCACGATTGGACTCGGTTCTACCCCAATTTTGGAGGTGGTCAGGGGCCTCCCAGCTCTCTTCTCCTTCCATCAACCTCAACCTCTACAGAGGCGTCATGACGATTATTTAGAGCGTCCCCAGGCTGCACAGAGGCACTATCAATTTACAGAGTTAGAAACCACTAACACTAATACACACACACACACACACACACACACACACACACACACACACACACACACACACACACACACACACACACACGGTTGTTAAAACTGACCAATTAAAACAAAAGAAGTAAACAAAAAAGTCTGTTTATTTACATAAACACTTAAGGTAACCTATTACAGTTTCCATATCCCATTATGTTGAAAATCAAGAACAACATTCAAATAAAACCAAGCAAAATTGTATTTCATAACAATTTTCATCACTCTCTATATAAAGAAAGTTTTTTTGTTTCATTCTGTAAGAAATTTATTGCGTACCATCGCAACACAATGCCAACGTTCAATATAACTCGCCAAGTTCACAACCTGATTTCCTATGTGTCGCACGCATTGAATTGCCAACCATGTGTTTCCTTTTTTATATAATGTTGCCAATACGGTTGCGATGGTATATTATTGTAACAGCTTTCGCAGAAAAATATCGCAATGGTTGCCTGGACTGGAATCATTGCGTGAGAGAAAGGTGGTGTCTCATAGGAAGACTTATCAAAACGATCAATGAAACTAAATACTTAATTTTCTAGGAAGCTGCAAGAGCTGCAGGTGTATCAAAATCTGAGGAACTTTATCAATGAAATGTAGGGACCATGCAGCTTCAATGATGAATTTAACTGAAGAGGGGCGCCAGGTACGAATTTTACGAAAAAAAGAACCATATAAATAGAGCTACATAATACATGTAGATTACAGTTTAACAGTTTGAGTAATGAGTATGAAACAGTTGTATAATATGTACAATGGGTGTTGGTGCATCGTTAGGCGGATAGGTGTACCCCCCTAGTTTATATAATATATAATTCATGTCAAATCAAAGTTTGAAAAGTATATTTTCTTTCGTTAGAAATCACGCTGCATTCTATATAAATCGAATTTTAATTATTGAGATATCTGCTAAAGTATGTCTGCTAGCACAGTGTTCCGAGTGTTCCGCAACCCCCGGTCCACGGACCGGTCCGTGGATCAAATACTACCCGTCAGCATAAGAAACATTAAATTATTTCTCTTTTATTTACTGTGGTACATTTTTCTTAGGTTTGGGCTACTTTTTATGAAAATCATTTAATATTCCTTGTTAAATCACTTGATTTAACATTCATTCATCTTTTGGTGTATCTATATTTTATTCAGAAGTCACGATTAAATACTATTAAATTAAAATTACTAAATCAAAGCAGTCTAAAATATAAACAATCAACATCCTCCCCCTCAGCGGGCCGCGGTAAAATTAAACGTTGACCGGTCCGCGGCGATAAAAAGGTTGAGTAGCACTGTGCTAGCATATATCATTTTGTAGATTTCTGGCGGAATTTTTGCGCAGCTTCGCTAGATGAGAAAAACGGGGTTATTTTATCTCTCAGCTTTTACTTGTCAGGGCTACTATGCAACGTTTCTGTCACGCGTTTCCCTTATGAGATTCATCCATCACCTGATAACCATGACTACCACAGGGGATCACGTAAAACAACAGTTATCAACTACACAGACACTTGTCTCAGGAAATGAATAAAAAATAATGGATAACATTCATTTCTCTGTTATTACATCCATTTATTAACATAGGAATGGATCATAATAGGTTTTTGTACTGTAAATCACTTTTTCAGAAAATAAAATGTAATGATTAAGTATAAAAGCAGTAACTCAGAAAATATAAAGTTATTGTTATACAGCCGGATCTCGATTTAACGAAATAAAGGGGACCGAATACTTTGTTCGCTAAATCGGAGTCCAAACAAACTTAAAATTTTTTTGCACTTATCTTTTTGAAATTTAATGATAAGCAATGACACAAAAAAACATCCATTGTGTGAAATTACACGCTTTTTATTCAACAGCTAAAAATACTATTAGTTAAATATTACGCACCAGTTAATTGGAAATTTTACAATACTGAATAATAGATGATTGTCAACCTTTTTGATTCCTAGCTCCAAACAGTCCTTCTTTCGACTTTATGTAGAGAAGAAAATACTGCGTCATTTTTGCATCCTGTTGCTTGAGGTAGTTTTTCAGTTTCCAAACAATGCAAAACATTATAAAATGTAACAGATTTGATTAGAATTTCCTTATCAATTTCCGTGATATAATCGTTATTTATTGGCTCCGACAAATCAACTATTTCCTGATCTTCAGTTATACATATAGGCAGTCCGTCATCTAATGTATCATAATCGTTAAAATCTTAAAATCTTCCCTGTGGTGTAGAGTGGGATGAGATAAGAAGGAAGTTTCTTGTCCTATTCGAAACTCACATGAGAGGTTACACTCATGACTCACCTGGCCCTGTAAAGTCTAATAATGTGGGCTGAATCTTTCCCACTGAAATTTGCTTCTTACAAAAAAATCCATTTTCTGTTCCGGACAAAGAAGACATGATTTGAAAGAAAAAATACAATTTTTCTAATAGAAGCTAATAAAGAAACATTTCAACTCCTGAAATAATTCGTTATGTTGGGGTTTCTTATTCATTAAATAGGGGGTTTGGCCTTCATTTTAATCGAGAAAGGAGAAAAATTCGTTAAATCGCGAAATTTGTTAAACGGGAGTTCATTAAATCGGGATCCAACTGTATTTATTTTACTGAGCATACATTGGAAAATCCTTATTATTATTAATTTATTTTATTCAATTCCTACTATTAGCTCACACTGTCTATATATTTATTTATTTATATATTTGTATATTTATTTATTTAAATCTTGGTGGAATTTTCAATCGTTAATGAAATACATTTTAAAGCACTGAATTGAGCTGAAATTTTATATACAGGATCATTTTAGATGAAAATACAATAATTTAATTATAATCAATAAAAATTTATTGATTAAAACTAATTATTTAAAGAATTACAAATACAGCCACGTTGGCAACTTAGCGACCCTTTTGGCGACTTGTGTCAAAACTTGAAAAGGGTTTTTTCTCACGTGTTAAAGCATTCGGTTGGACTGAAATTAAAAGGACAATGCGATACTTTAATGATAATTAAAAAAATTAAGTACCACTTAATGTTGTGATTCTGTCCTATGTATATACATATTTATATTAATTGTAACTCTTTAATAAAATGTAGCTAAAATAAAAATTTTTGTTGTTGATCTAAGTAGGAATTGACTTAAAAATTTTTTTTTATATTACTTGTTTAAAATTAATCTTTGATGGTAGTTTCAAAGAGAATTACAGATGCTATATATAAGTTGCTAGCTTCTGCATAGCTCTATGAATGTGTTATGAATTTTCTATAAAGAGTTGAAGTCTTAAAAGCATTTCCAAAATCGTAACTGACAAAATGTCTCGCAGACTCTCGATTTCCTATTTTACAATTAAGTAACCGTGGTTCTAAAATCAGTTTGACCTCTTCATTTGACTATAATTCAAAATCCAGACATGTGTTACCAATATCCCTCGTGTTGTTTCTGAGTGCAATGTTAATAAACAATCTATTCTAAATCTGTGTTTGGAACCACAATCACTCATACTTTAAGAGATCGTATACAACATGGTTTGAGGTGAGTCTGTAAAACATTTAATAACATGAGGAATCACGAAGTGAAAGAAAGTCAATTAATGTGAATGAAAACATTAGACAAATTGAATTGAACATATATTTTTACGAATATACGAGTGTTTTCTCGGTGTAAATCTAATTTTTTTCTCAATTCCTACTATTAGTTCACACTATACCTTTATATATTTGAAAGATATATATATATATATATATATATATATATATATATATATAAAATTTTTAAAAATTTTTTTTTTTAAAAAAATTAAATTTTCTATCTAGCACTTAACTTTTTTTTTTTTATCATTACCTCTTCAAGTATCAAACTAATAAATTTTATTTCTTCAAACATAGGCCCACCAATAAACATGTAAAAGATCGTTTATTTTTGTCCCTTATGCAAAAACTTTCAATGCCTCATGAAACCCGATCGGGTCTTAAATGTTAACAACAAAGTTTTTGGGGGCGTTCGCTCTCTCCCCTTTTAGGCCAGATGATGAAATTTCTCAAATAAAGTTTTTTTTTAAAAACTAAGCTGTTTCTGACTCCAAAACATGTCAAATTATATATCGTTCAAATTTTACTTTTAATAAAATTTTTTTTATTCATCCGCTCAAGTTCAAATATATTTTTTTTTAAATTTTTTTTGGGATGACACTTGATGTTAATACATTTTTTTTCAAATTTTAATTTTAAAAAAGTTTTTTAAAGAAAAAAAAGCAAAAAAAAAAAAACAATAGCCCAAACCCCCATATAAAAAAAAAAAATTCCCCCAGTTTCCTGGCGAAAAGGGGCCCCTTTGGACCTCAACCAAACCCTTCGAATCCTACCTGAGGGCCCTAATTTCAAATGTGATTCTCTATAAATAAAAAACAAAAACAACCCCCATAAAAAAGGGAAAAGGGAAAAAATTCAAAAAAAAACCGTTTTTTTTGACACTTAATATTGTATTCATTTTATGAAAACATATTTATAAACTGAATTGTTTAAAAAAAAAAGTAACTGAAATAAAATTCTTCTTTGTTAGCCTACATAAGTAGGAATTGACTTAATTTTCTTTTAATATTACTTGTTAATTGTATGTTTACATGAAATTAAACTTTTGACGTCCAGGCATATGTTATAATGATGCTTATGGATGATAGAAAAGAATCTGGAATTTTCTATTTTGAAAAAAAAATCGACCGTAGCATTCACACAGTAATATTAGATAATAAATACTACATAATTTACATATTCTAATTATGTGTCATTTAGATTTACATTCTTAAAATTAGTGCTGCGTTTTTTTTTTTTTTTTTTTATATATATATATATATATATATATATATATATATAACACAAATTTAACCCCACTTATCGGTCCTAAGTCCGAGGTTGCATTTGGATATTTTATATTTTTACCTTATAAATTTTTAATTTTTGTTTGAAAACGTTGAAATTTTATTTTTTATATTCGCCATTGATATTTTGAAATGGGTTAATATTATAAGATTCATAAATTTTCAATTTTTTACTTAATTGTGAAAATTTTTGATTATTTATTTAAAAATATTTAAATAATATATATTATATATTTCGATAAAAACATTATCGTTTCATTATGTCTAATTACATGTCGTTTTTAACACAACTTTTCCCCCATTTATGATTCTTGATGTCACACTCTCAGACAACACTAGGGCTATGGGTGACAGACCTCGCAATTTTGAACCTCGATCAAGTGACGAGGACGACACCTGAGATCCCCCTTCTTCTGATTACTACACCACGTCCAAGGGGGCTTTTTTAGGCATGAAGTTTGCTTTCTTTAACCCTTTTTATGGGGGTTTTAACCAGTGTTATGAGTTCGACTAGACCTCGAACTCATAACAAGCTGGCCACGACTGCGTGACCATAACCACTGAGCGGGATCCTCTTTTGTGGGCTGGTTTGGCCCCCGATTAAAAACGTGTTTTCTTTTATGGTTTTTCTTTTGGTAGGCATAATACATTTTCGACATTTCATTTCAACTATCACAACTTCAAATTTGATTAGACATACGTTATTCACTACAACACAGGTTATTTTATTTCAATGGCGTTTCTTGATCCATTTCGACAAAATTCCCACCCGTACAAACATTTTTGAACAAGTTTTTTAAGAGCAATTTATACTCCAAAAACTTCTAGCTGTTGGAATCTATTTTTAAGATGGCGTTGCATATTAATAAATGTCATAACTATTACATTAGAGTCATTTGACTATTAACCAAATTTTTCCCAGTGTCGTTTTATTTATCGTTTTAATATAATGTGAAATGTTTAGATGCATACTACTCGTATTAAGACGAATGAAAACTTTTTATATAATTTTATTCTTGTCTTTATTACCAAGTATTTATAGTTCACGAGGAAGGTAATAGGCTTTGTTTCGCTCCAGATTGCACAAAAATAACTGTAACTAGTTCACGTGTAAATATTCTTAAACTATTTGTATTTAAGTTATACTGAAGGCTATGTCACTAAATTTCTCCAAGTAGGAAAACACCTATAAAATCAAGGCTGAGTTATGTGTGCTTCAGAGCAAGGGTGGCAAACCCAAATGACCTTGCACTTCGGAAAAGCATTAAAATGCCGCGGACTGCATATAAAAATGCATATCTTTATATTAGATTTAGACCCATTACCAACAATTATTGGAGTAAAAATTTAAAATGGAATGAATTATTATTATTGTTTTCATATTTTTCATCTATATAAACATAGATAATTTATAATAAAAGTACAATGAGATTAACATGCATAGCTTTAGCAATAAGCAACGCGATAAAGCTACAGGAATCAAGCATGGTGCTGCGGGGGTCGCCGTAACGCAATACTGCTCACTTCTAAGTATGAATAACAGAAAATATTTTTAAAAATTTAATTCCTACTTAGGTCAACGAAGAAAATTTTTATTTTAATTACTTTTTATTGAATAGTTACAATTAATATAAATATGCATAAACATAGGACAGAATAACAATTTTGAGTGACAAAATAGGAAGCGATTTTCCTTGCAATTTTCCATTCTATATGGTACTGGACTATTTTTTGTTTGTTTGTTACTATTTATACATTTTTAAAATTTAATTAATGAATTCATATTAGAAAAAAACTGTGTTAATATCAAGTGTCGTCCACTACAAGTTTAAAAAAATGTATTTGAACTTGAATGGATTAAGGTATCCGACTACGTTCGGAACCGTGATTTTAAAAAAGAGCATAAATGGATAATTTTCATGATATTTAGTGTCACTCAGATTAGAATACATGTACAAAATTATTTTAAGGACATTTTGACAAAAAACATTACTTAAATACAATATTTTGGCAAAAAAATTAACTTAGAATGATCTTTTTTCAAAATGTTCTCCTTTTGGGAACAATGCTTCTATTGTAATAATATTTTGCCTGTGTATAGCTCAGACCTTTCTACAGAGGTTCAACTAGAATTTTTGAAAAATTTACATTATTTTCAGAGTTACCACCCATTGAAATAATTATTGGCGTTTTTTTCTTAAAATTGCTCCCCTCTGTTGTCGTAAAATATGGATAAATCCACTTCTAAGTTATATATTTCAAAAATTCTAGTTGAGCCTCTGTAGAGAGGTCTGAGTTATATACAGGCAAAATATTATTATAATAGAAGCATTTTTCCTAAAAGGAGAACATTTTGAAAAAAGATTATTCTAAGTTAATTTTTCGCCAAAAATATTGTATTTAAATAATTTTTTTTGTCAAAATGTCCTTAAAACAATTTTATACATGTATTTTAATCTAAGTGACACTAAATATTATGAAAAATATCCATTTATGCGCTGTTGCAAAATCACGGTTCCGAACGTAGTCGGATACCTTAATAGAAAGTATTTTATTAACGATTAAAAATTTGAACAAGATATATGTGTGTAAATAAATATATAGGGAGAGAGTGAACTAATAGTAGGAATTGTGAAAAACGGAAGCAACGTAATAAAATAGAAACAGTTATGGGATATATATTTATTACAAAACACTACACTAAAAACAAAGATATTGCACCAAATAATCGTATTTCGTAACGTTGTAAAGAAACTCACGGGCCGAAAAATTATTCAATTATTACTACTTTAAAGAATGCACGAATAATGGAAGAATCTCGCCTTCCATTGGTGCAGATCAGCCAGTACTAATAACTTAAAGTAAATTATCATAGAATATCGTTCAATCGCTACTCGAAAGAGAATAACACAAAATTTCTTCTTACTCGTTCTCTACAACATTTATTTTTGATCAAACACATCGCAATATCGACCTAAATTTTGAATTCCTATTAAGAGTTGAAAAGAACGGGATCTCACCTGGGGAACTCGGAAGAGTCTGAGCAGGTTGGCTAGTTGAATGGAAACGGAGGAGGACTGTCCCCCGATGACCCCTACCACCCGGTCAAAACTGCCCTCTCGGAAGGTGGGCACCGTGCCATCACTGCAGCGGAACTGGCGCTCAGATGGGGATTGTTGCGGCGATGAACCCTTGATGAAGTCCAGGCTCTGTTCGAGAGCGTAGGTGGCCGAGTCACAACTGTCCAGGGCCAGGATGCCCAGCTGGATACCTGGCAGTATGGATGGATCGGCGTTGATCTTCTTGATGGTGAATAGAAGAGCTTCTAGTTGATGAATGCCCTCATCCTGTGGGAAAGAAATAATTAAAAAACTAACGTATATATATATATAATAATTCCCCCTAGCGCATCCTTTTAATTAACTCTTTTTAATAAATAATCTTCTAATTATTTGGTTCAAAACTAACACCCCGATCTTAATCGTAATCGACTAATATTATTACAGCATAAATCCCTTTCCAGTCCATTGTAACAAATCAGAGCTCTTATTACAAAAATATCACGCGGTCTTCCGTCGAGTATAAAAACCGATGTCTCTGGAAATCCTTTTTTTCTTCGCTCGTTTCTCTGTAGTCATGTAGCCAGCTGCTTTGTGTTGTGTGTTGTAGTTTCTTTGTGTTGTGCCGTCCATCTTGATATGTGTTGCAAGATATTTAATAAATTGGATTTACTAATTTACAAGACTGCCTGATTAATCCCATAATAGAAAATACATCAACATACAAGAATCATACACCACCCCCCCTATCCTTTGGTTCCTACAATATTAACACCCCTCCCTGTCTTACAATTATTTTGCTACTCTCCAAAATATTACAGAATCATTTCATATATATATATATATATATAAACTCGATTGGGGCTTTGCATTTGAAAATTTAAAATTTTTGGGGTAAGTTACCTAGGAAGTTAATGGTTTAGATATTCCTACCCATTATTTTCTTTTGGGTTTTTTGCTCATTTATTTATAAAGGGGAAGGTTGGCGGGCCCAAAAACATATTAAACCCCACTTTTATAAAAAATTATTATATTTTAGCTGTCCCAAGTCAGAAATGTTTAAAACCTGCAGCACCCATTTATCTTTTTTAATTGGTTCTTTATGTCCTTCATTGTGTGATTTTCCTACTGTCTATGTGTTTTTTTTGAATGTGTTTTTTTTTTGATGTTATCTCTTGTTTGTAGAATAAACCCATTAATATATAAATATACAGTCAAACCTCCATGCTGAACCTCTATATTGCGAATTTTTTTTATAGCGAATTTTTTCAGGGAAAAAAAGAACATTTCCCCCTTTTCTTTTTAAAATAACCTCTAATACTGTTTTTTTATATAATGAACCTTTTCTCAGGTTCAATTTTTTTGCTCCCTATTTTAAAGTTTTGTGGACATTTTAAAATTCTCTCTTTTAACACACTTTTTTGGTGGTTTTCTTGAACTGTTTTTTTTAGTCCCAACTCGAAACAATAGAATTCTGGATGTTTCATACAAAGTAAACCAACCCCATTGTCCAGTTCACTGGAAACATCTTCGATATCCCCTTTCACCTTCAGTGGAATGGTCTCGTGGAATTGTCTCGTACCCGTGTCCTTGATCTAGTCTCCTATTCATTTATACCGTTAATTAGTCGTACTGGTACCTAAGTTTCTTGTAGATCGAAAATGTCAAAACGTAAGTGCTTGAGGATCAGGAAAAAAATTAATTCTTCAAGAAGTTGGAAAAGGCGTCAAGAAACTTTCCTTGCCTTTTTTTTCTATCTTCTTTTTCTTGATAGGTAAAAGCATAAAAAATAAAATATATTAATTTACAAAAAGGGGGAATAATTTTTTAATATATGTGTTTATGAATTTTAAATTGTTTTTTTGGGTTTTAAAAAAAGAAAGATGAACCTCTATATAACGAATTTTCCATATAACGTCTTTTTTTTTTCGGGGTTTAGGCTTCGTTACATTTAAGTTCGACTGTTTTATTGTACTTCACTTAAAATTTTCTCTCGTGGGATTTTTAATCCCTAATGGTTTTTGAACTCTCCGTTCTGAAATTTATTTCCATCCCCCTCGGGGGAAAAAACGTAACCTTGCTTTCCCAAAAAACGGGAAAAATTGCGTTTTTAAAAGGAGTCAAACTTGCATCAGCCGTATTGGGCCAATCAGGCTTTCATCGGAAACCATGACCATGATGAAATTCAGT
>BMAV01009341.1:16361-27812 GCA_019973955.1 Trichonephila inaurata madagascariensis
TGAGTGAGAATCTAGAATGAACGAACACACAGTGATAGTTAAACCGAATCACGTAATTTAGACCACTTTCTCTAAATTATAATTATTTTCCGCCTACTCTTACTTCTAATAATATTACAAGTCCTAATATCAAGTAATCAGTCCTACCTTAATCCAACTAAGATTCGATTTCTATATGGAGACGTCTGGGTGCGCGTGCAATGGTATGCACCTTGTATTACTGGTTTACTTTCCACGTAACTTCACGAGTGGCTGTCAATCCACGCTTGTATCTCTTCAAACATAACTTTCCCCAAATTGCCCTCTTGCTTACTGAAACTTCTGTTGTTTTAAAAGCTATCTTATTTGCCTTTCTTGTTCACATTTCGCTTTTTGGGTTTTGGTTGGAAAAGAGTTGCCATTAATCTTGGTCGCCAAAGAACCCAGAGGTTATGTTACAGAAAAGAGACGCGTGAGCTCGTCACAAATTTGCTCCACCCAACGAATTTTCAGTAGAATTAACATTGAAAAAAGTGAAGCTTAGATTTGAAAAAATACTGTATTATATAGTAATATTACTATTGCTAACGTAAGTTATATCCAAATTAATTATAATTCATCTCCTGAAATGATCTAAAGACAAAACAATATTACAAATTATATAAAATTTCTGCGAATTGAGTTAAGTTGAGTTTGGTGTTTCATGGCGCAAGAGCCAGTTTTGGCTATACTGCGCCAAATATTCATAGGTCTGTTGTCTGGAAGGGAAATGAAGAAAAGAAGAAATTGGATGACAAGATGGAGGGTCGAAAATAGAGAAGGATCACTGGGGTACCCCGGGGTCGTGACACCCGTGTTTACCAAAGATAGTAAGCCCCTTGGGAAAAGGAAAATATCACTAGGGTACCTCGGGATTGTGTGACACCCGTACCCACCTAAAGAAGGTACAAAATTTCTATGAATTTCGTGTCGTTTAAAATAATTTAGTAATATCTGGAAATTGGACTCAATAAAAATTCAGAACATACATGTAATGAAATAATAATAAAAAAAGCTACTTGGGGATTCAATCAATTAAACTGAAGAAAAACGACAGTAATTAGTATATATGTGTGGAGAAAGAGGAAACCGATTATACATAAATATAAATGAAATAAAATAAATACAGTTTACACACACACACACACACAATTTTAACTGCTCTACTGAGATTTCCGCAAGTTCCTATTCTGTGAACTTTAACGCAAATTCGTATTAGTTACGATCCGACGAATAATTACATCTGAAAATTCTCTACAGCCATATTATGTTGGAACAGTCCTTAATACTCGGAACAATGAATACAAATTAGAGAATTCTGTAATCTTCAAGATTAATCCCAATATTCCTTCCTCTCCGTCCCTTCCAATTGTTGGAACAGTTTGCAAATTAAACATCTAAACACAGCATTAAATTAATTTCGCGGGGAAATGTTGCTTTCTCTGATAAATACCAGTTAGATAGGTGGAACATTGTTTTGGGATATTGCTTTAGAATTCCAATGATTGGATATCGGTGCTGGAATATTTTCTGTTTCAGGCTATTAAATTGACCTTCGCTTTTGAAGATGGAATAATACTAACTATAATATATGAAATTTACACTGGTATTCTTCTGATTTTTACTGGTTGGTTCGTATTACACAGTATAACTCAAACTTTCAATACTTGCGACCCAATATTCAATCAGAGTTTTCATCGCGCCCGTCATACAATAATAATGTATTAAATTCAATGATGCTGTACTTTGAAGCAAAAGCTACAGTACGACTTGTCCGCCGTACTTGCGTACATTTACGCCCTGTATACGTCGTAAAATTTAAGTAAGCATTTGTTATTAATATTTCATTTTATTAATTAAGGTGAAAAAACTTATTCAACAATTAATATTTTAATGTTTTTTGTTCAGACTATCGACGAAATCAAAACATAATGTTTGAAGGAGCCTTCGGAAATGATACTAGAATGATGGACTTGTGACCTTTACCTCTTCACCTTGAAAAATTTTTGAGTTCGCCAGTGCACTGAAGTATTAATAACGGAGTCGTTTAAAAAACATACAAATATAGATTAAGGTATTCGACTACTTGCGAAAACATTTTTTAAAAAAATGTAGATTTTTTAGTGGTTTTTACAAATATTTAGTATATTTTAAGAAAAGAAGGCTAAAAGTAAGAAGAGAAAAATAAACCATTACTACTGAAATGGGAAAAAAAAGGGTAAAAATTGACAAAAAAATTACAAAAACAAGTAGTAAATGAACAAATTCTCAATTTTTCAATTTTGATATGTTGCTGTGTTATTCATTTTTGATATGACCTCCAAGATAAGAGATATTTTAATTTTTGCAAAAACTAGAGCATTTTATCTTAGTTATTATGTAAATTTACTTAAAAAAACAGTGATTATATTCACATAAAGAACTGTAAATTTTGTAATAAAACGGTGATTGATAAATCTGACGGTTAAAATACTTCTACTGATAAAAAGAACTTACACACAAAATTACAGTAAATCATTTTTAAAAGTTTTTGAGAAATCGCTGTCCCCATTTGAGCTTTTCGAAAAAGACATATTTCGAGTAAAACGCATTTTGAAGTTTTCAACTTATGTAAATTATGGCACCTGCTTTTACTAAAACACTTGTAGTTTTTGTTCTAATGGTTGGAAAAGAATAAACTTGGTATTTTTATAAAGCTATAAGATGGTCTATAAAATGAAATAAAAAAAAAATTGTCAATTTTAAAAAAAAAAAATCATACTTTTAGGGTAGTAGGATACCTTAAACTTTATCTGCAAATATTCAATCATTGTTCATTTAGATCAGCGATACTCAACCTGTATCCCGGTCAGTGGCCATTGCTCTGAAAAATTCACTTATTTAAAAACAATATATTAAAAATTTGATGTCAAGAAATGGAGTACATCAATTTTGCTTTTTTCTGTCGATGTTGTACGAGTGCGAATTGATATATATATATATATATTTATTTGTAACGGTTATGGTTAGTAATAACAGACAGCAGTGTAGTAGTGACTACCTTTCATATCCTTTTCTTTTTAACTATCTTTCATATCTTGCAAGCGAAAAATATTTGAAGAAAATAAATCGTTGACTATTTTGTGGTGAAAAACAAAAATGGATCAGTAATTGTTTGATTTGTCAAGATAAAGCTGTATTTAAAAAAAATACCAATAAATAGGAATCATTCAATGACACTTTTTCTCGAAGATCTCTCTTCCAAGAGGTAATAAATAGGATTTCGTGAATAATCTTTGCCACAGCAAAAAAAATGTTTGTGAGTGGTAATGTCTCAGCGGTAACAAACACATCTTATGAAGTTTATTATATTATTGGTATTCATATGAAACCGTTTACTGAGATGCAAAAGTTGTGAAAGAGTGCTTCATAAATGCTTCTAATTCAATGTTAGTGATAAAAAAAACTAAAAAAAAAACTTAAAAAATAGTAATTAAAGAAAGCAAACCACAGGAGTTAAAATATTTTGATCAGTTTTCCACATTCCTCCCCCCACCCTCTTTTTTCTCATGATGCGACCCTCTTGAAATTACTAACATTTGTTGCGCCCCGCGTGAAATAACCGACATATATATGCAGCTCAGCAGAAAAAAAGTTTGAGTAACACTGTGATTTAGATTAATGAATACATATCTAGTAAGTTATTTTTAAAAACAGCTTGTAAGCAGAACAGCAACTTTTCACTGAGCTGGAAAATAAAATTTTTCAAAAATAAATAAATAAATAAAAAAATAAAATCACACACATTTAATTTTATTAAGCAGTTTTTTTAACAAGTGGGGCATCATTAAAACTAACAATTCAAAATCTTAGTTTTAAAACTCGGAGAAATACATCAAAATTTTAATAAAGAATACATACTTTTTTTTAAATTAATACATCATTAATTTAAAAAAGAATGTTGTAATCCTTTACCACAAAACGAAATGAAACACCAGTAATTAGACCTTTGAGGAAGGAATGACAAAAAATAAACCATAAACGAAACATGTAAGTGTCATTATGTTTTCACTCGAAAGAAACTTAGAGACCACAGAGACGCATTTTTTTTTTTCACTTGCACATTCAGCGATGCTAACATAAATAATGTTTCACTTTTGTTTAAGAAGAACAAATGAGTCATTTTCAATGTTTCGAGTTTTTATTTTTTTGGTATTTTAAACAAATAAATATTCCGTGTTTTTATTGACATACCTTTTACCTTCTCCCCCTCCGCCTCCCTTGAGTAACACTGAAGAATATATTTCTTTTACTTGAAAATAAAAACATTCCTTATTTTATTCTGTCTTTATTATTTTATTTACTACAATTTTGTCTTTATTCATTGACTAAGAATATTTGAATTAAAATGTGGAGAGTAATAGTTAGTATTTTTACATTTTTTTAAATTAATGAACTGAAGAATAACGTTTGGCCTAAAATAAATAGTGATTTACCGTTTAATTTTTATTTCTTAAGAGATTACGGTACAATTCAATTGTCGAAAATCGGTGAAAAATACAAATAAATTTTTTTAACCCTTAATTAGTCTTTATATAATTTTCTATAACCTCACACACAAAATTTGAAAGCTCTAAGTTTAAAGGAAATAGAGTTATGATAACTTTTATGTTCGTTTCTATTCACATCTCAACGTCAAGCAAGAGGCCGTGAATAGCCTAGTGGTTAGAGCACCGGACTATGGACCTGAAGGCCTGGGTTCGATGCCCGTACCGCCAAATACCCTCCGAGTACACGCGGAGCACGTGCTCGTTAAATCAGTGGGTCCGAAAGTCTTGTGGGCTGAATCACGAGTGCAGGAAACTGGATAAAATTTCCCTCCAATTCAGTTTCATGCCTAAATTGTGGAGGTGGAGATAAGTGGTGTCGCCATCTATCGTCCCTTCGGGGAATTTCTCAGAACTAAAATCGTACTGTCACCTGTATGGTGCTCAACGCTAAAAGCCAACGACAGGCGTACATCTAGCCCATTGTGCTACGATGAATTTTTGGGCCTCGATCTGACTATGTCAGACAGGTGGCATGGACAACAACACGTCAAGCAAAAACTTTAAACGGATTTATCTCAGAAGGAAAAAAAAAATAACTCATTTATCTTCATTTAAAGTGTTGTGGAATTATTCTACTGTGCCAAATGCTTAGATTTGTTTTTTTACCTATTAATATTAGTAAATGCAATAAAAGTTGGTGTGCATTTTTTAATCAAAGCAATACTTATTATTTTTTTTTAAAAAAATTATTTAGAATTTAAATTATTTTTAAGCAATTTTTAATAAAAAAAGAAAAAAAAAAGCATTCCGAAAAAAAAAAAATATTTTGCAGATGATATTCATGCTAGCTACTAACCGATACCGACTTTCGTTATACATAATTTGGGGTAATTGTAAATCAAGTGTCATGTTAGTATGTCATTTATTGTAGAAGAAAAGCAACATTTTAAAAAAAAATCCCTTCATAAATTTTAAAACTTTTATATTAAATGATTATTTTGAGCACACACGCACAAAAAAAATGTTTTTTGTAATGTAATCTATACACATTGGTTACAAGTAAAAACTTGTAAAAAAACATATAAATTAATTTTTTTTTTATAAATCCCACCATGTCTCTTAATATTTAATGAAATATATTTAATTATAAAATTAGGCTAATGTTACTTTTTGTTTTCAGTAACTTGAAAAGATTTTTCTCGTATTCATTTGCTTAAGCAAAATCCGAGGGAAACTCGTTTCTTTTGAAGGGTAAGATGGAGTTTTTTGTATATGTAAGGAATAATATATTCTCGTCAATATATGTTTAATATTTATCTACACTATTAAAATTCGTAGGTAAACAAACGTATTTATGAACAAGACTAGGTGTATCTTCTCACGAATCGCATGACGCAGAAACTCGCCGAAAGTACCAAAAGTTTGGGAATGATCCGAGGAATCCGTTTTGACCATTTATATTCCAATATTCCATTTATTCAAGAAGATATTAATTAAAAACCTTAAAAAGCATATTTAGTGCCCTTTTTTCCCGCCAGAGACCAAGTTAAAAATCTCCGAACTTTTTTTTTCCAGACGTTTTTAAAACGCGATCTAATTTTTTTTATGAGACTCAGACAAAAAAAATTACAAAATCGGAAAGATCATTTATTTCGCCACAATACGCGGTATAGTTTATTTTACAAAATATTTATATTTTCTATTTCTTACGGTTTTTTTTAAATGAGTAAAAATCGATACGTTCTAAATCGTTCCACTAGCATTATCTTTCGCGTTAATTAAAAGATATTTTACTCTAAACAAGTTCATGCTTTTTTCTTTTAGAATCAGTCATTTAAAAAATTAAATATCAAAAACTTTTTTTTTTTACGATTTTTCAAAATATACTCAACATTTTATTTAAATACTTAATAACTTCTTTATTTACAAAAATAATTTCAAGAAACTTTTTTCTCCGTATGTAGAACGATATTATCCGTAATCTGTAAAAATATTTAAAAAATTGCTTACAAATTATGGTTTTTTTTAAAAAAAAAATTGTGTTTTTCGTTTTTTTACTTTTTTGAGAGAAATATTTAAGCATTATATTTGTTTAAAAATTACCGTTTCGCCCAACACAGGGGGGGAAATAAACCTGTCTGACAAAGAAAAGAAGCGAACAAATTTTGAAACAGGGAATTTTAAGTTATACACTCGTCAAAAGTCCGAGCAACACCGGGCTAAGTGGAGGAGGGTGGGAAGAGGGTGGAAGTCATTTTGAAAAAGAGTATCACAGAAGTGCTGATTTTGAGAAGGAAAGGAAAAATTTATAAGAGTAGAGAAAGCCCGTGCAATGTCGGGCCATGCAGCTAGTAGGTGTATTATTTCTTGTTGCATACTTTAAGGTAACTGTTAGACAGTTGAAATATCTCTTCAATAAGATAAAATTTATTAAAATGCATTTATTTATAGAAAATTTTAAATGAAGCAATTTAATCTAAAAAATAATAATTTAATAATATAATAACACATTCTTTAATTCTGCCCATATTTTCAATGATGAAAAATATTTTGAACCTTCTTTTTAAAATTCTCAGCTATTTTTACAAGCGCAATGAATTACTGAACACAGTTGTATATCCGAGTGATTTTGAATCATTTTTGATTAAAGAGGTTGGATTCAGTGCTTAATGTGACCACTGTAGGCTAATAGTTACGTCACGAACTCATAGCTGGAGTTTCAAGGGTTCTAGTCATGGTGCAGGGCCGGCTCTAGCAGTTTGCCGCAACGGACAAAAATGGAAAATGCGTCTCTCTCTCTTTCTAAATATATATATATGTTATATATTGAAGTAATGTTGCCTGGTGTATGTGGTTATATATATATCAATTTTGGTTTAGTAATGACGTCTTCAGAATAGCCTTACCTCCGTTATTATGAGCACACATCAGCATATTAAAGCACAATTACGTTACATTTTCACATTGAATAGACAGCGGCATTTTAGAGGATACAACACAAAGACAAAAAAAGCAGCAAATATTTACAATATTACATGATGGCGGCAAGCAGAGAAATAGCGCGATTGCATCAGATTTTTGTGTTTATATACCAACAGTGCACAAGCGCGTGACTATTACGTAATAGTAGTTCTGATTGGCTAGAATGCGCGGGATAGGGATTTCGGTTTAGACGATTACGATTAAGCTTAGAATGTTTATTTTTAAACCTAAGAATTAAAGATTATTTATAGATCATTAGAGAGTTAATTAAAAGTATGTTAGAGGCAATTATTATATATATATATATATTAATATATATTATTTCAAGTCTTAAAAAATTCAAAATAATTTGAAATTTAGGACATAATTATTTGTTATTATTTCATACGAGTGAAAGAACTAATAGAGAATCGTCCGTTTAAGCACGCCAATTTCTTCAAAAAATAGTCTACTAATGGTGGGGATCGCAAGCGCTTTTCTTTACTTATAGTAACTACAATCAATACTAAAATAAAACATCTCTCGTGGCCCTCTATCAACCAAAACCTCTTATTACTATTGTTCCTTTTTGGATAGCTGAAACCGGACATTGTAAAGGTAAACGGAATGTCCATTTTGAACTCAATCCGATATATGGAGTGTTACTGGTGAAAGATGTGTAAACATATTAAATTGCATGCTTTAACACAGCGGTCTCCAAACTTTTTGACCTCACGGACCAGTAAATTCATAATTTAAATTCCGTAGACCACATGTTGGATTTTTTAAATGTTAAATATAATTGTAAAAAAAAATTGTGATCCATTAACACATAAAATGTACCTAGTTAATAAAATGAAATTATTAATTGTAACCAAATTATGAAAGCTTTATTAATAAACCATAATAAAATAAACAAAAACTGTAAAAAAAAAACCCATTAAAAAATGGTTTAACGTATCCGATTACGTTCGGAACCGTGATTTTGCAAAAGCGTATAAATGGATAATATTTATGATATTTAGTGTCACTTAAATTAGAAAATGTATATAAAACTGTTTTAAGAATAGTATTACAAAATAAAAAGTTATTTAAATACAATATTTCAGCTAAAAATTAATTTAGAAGAAACTTTTTTTCAAAATTTTCTCCTTCTGTGAAAAATGCTTCTATTATAATAATAATTTGCCTGTATATAGCTCAGACCTCAGTACAGAGGCTCAACTAGAATTTTTTAAATATATAACTTAGAAGTGGGTTTATCAACGACAACAGAGGGGAGAAATTTAAAAAAAAAACGCCGATAATTATTTCAAATGGTTGTAACTCTGAAAATAATTTGAATTTTTCAAAAATCGTAGTTGAGCCTCTGTACAGAGGTCTGAGCTATATACAAGCAAAATATTAATACAATAGAAGCATTTTTTACAAAAGGAGAACATTTGGAAAAAAGGTTATTCTAAGTTAATTTTTAGCCGATATATTGTATTTAAATAACTTTTTTTGTCAAAATATACTTAAAACAAATTTATACATGTATTCTAATCTAAGTGACACTAAATATCATGAAAAGTATCCATTTATGCGCCTATTAAAATCACGGTTCCGAACGTAGTCGGATACCTTAAAACATAACTTAACATGATGAGTAAATATATTCCACATATTTCTGGAGAACAGCAAAATTTTCTCGTGTACCACTAGTGATTCGCGGACCACTACTTTGGCGACCTCTGCTTTAATATATACTTCTGCCCCGAACCTTTCAAGTTTGAACATAAAAGAAAACTGTCATTAAATAAAATATACAAAGTACAAAATAAAATAATAAGATACGTTACATGAAATACCAAATTCACATCTAATAATATTTCAGAAAATTTATCAATTTTTTTGTATCAAAAATAATTATATATTTCAAATTTGATCCAAATACCGCCCTTCAAATTTGGAGCCCCGGGCTGGGGTCCGGTTTGTCCGGCCCTAGAGCCACTCTGGCCTGGTGCCGTTGAAGTTCCACCATATGTAATTTATATAAGAAAAATTCATTAATCTTTTATGTATAAATTTGTTAATTTTAATAGTGTGAGATAATTTTATAAAATTATCAATTGGAAAGTGTTAAGAATTCCCTAACGGATTCTCATTGTAACCGCCAGAGAGCGCTTATACAAGCAGAAACTTTATTTCTTTGTTTGCAAACACTGTGTGCTTCCGAATGTAGCTCTTTATGCTTTGAAGGTGCCCAGGTGTTATAATACTGGATAAAATAAAAGTTAATTTTTTTGTTAACTATTGATCTCCATTATTGATTCTCGTATTTAATTTCTGTCCATGATATTGTAGAATCCGATGCACGTTAAATCTTCTGAGGTTCAAAGTCCTCCCGTGGTAGTAAGGAGAAGGAAGTGCGAGCTCAGGTGTAGTCCTCTTCTCTAGAACAAGATTCAAAATTTCCAATTTCATCGCCAATAAACCTTGAGTTGCTTTTTTGTGCGACGAAAATATCTTTCTCTTTTAGTGCTTAATTACTATTCTAAAACTACTCAGTGCTAACTTGAGGAATATTAAAATCCCAATAAGAGTAAAGAATATCAGCACCTACCACGTGTTTGTAATCATTTTTCGAAATCAGTTTTGTAGAATCTGTTTTCAGGATTAACATTCATTACTTTTTAATGTATTTGCAGTAAGAGTTTTTATTTATTTATTTAAAAAGGTATTTAAGTGAGTTTTTATAAAGTCATTGTAATTTGAAACAGGTATATTATTATTATTTATTTATTTATTTTTAATGTATCATGTTTTTATAACGGACTAAAAAGCCTAATTTTTGTTTTCGTCTTTTTCGTTTTTTTTTTCACATTTCCATGCTTTGTCACTCACTTCAGAGCTTTAGACCAAATTCCAAGTCTAGCTTATCAGGAAGTTAGTTTAAAATCAATTACAAAATTACACCCGGAAAAACAAGAAAGCGAATTAATAAAAATAGCATGGTAAAATATTTCAGTATCAAATGTTTTTTTTCCCTACCTTTATAAGTAAATTTTTAATATTTTTGGTTATTTCTTTGATTAAATTTTATTAGATAAATCTTTAAAATTATAAAGTATCAAGTATATTACTATTTTCGAAAATCAGTAACCTACAAAAACTCTGTAGTGTTTGCATAACGCGGGTTAGAAAATAATTGTTAATTCTTTAAGTTTAATGATTTTTTTTTAATATTTTGAGTTCACACACAATCACATTTAATACAAATTTTCATTTTAGTAGACAAACTAGTCTATTATAAATTTTAAAAAATCAGAAAGAATGTTAAGGAACAATTATATGAAAGTAATTAACAATGCTCTCCCAATATAAGAAAAATATTCTTTTAAAACTGTTCTTTCTTATTCTGTTTCACATGAACTTTGCAAATATTTAAACATTAAGATGGTCAAAGTGTCCTCCTTGGATATATAGGCAAACTTGAGCTCCCCCGGGAACGGATGAGTCCACAAGTCGTAGTACAAGCAGCATGTAGACGAACAGCTAAGTTCATTTGTGTAGTGATTACGTCTCGATGCACCAATATTTCTTAAGATTGACTCATACTGAAAAGATCTAACAGCGCGAGATCTGGTAATTGTGAGATCCATAGAAAGAGGCACACATGTACAATACAGTAGTCCTGTTATGCCGTGTCAAGCCAATCACGTTCAGGAGCACAAGAATGCCCCGGTGTCTCATCAAGAACCCTCATTAATTCATCTTCTTTACCATATTTTTCTCGTAAACTATGGATCTCGTAACCGTGACAGCAAGAGAAAAAAAAAACATACATGTCCAATACAGTGGTTTTATTATGCCATATCCAGCCAATCACGTTCAGGAACACAATAATGCATGGTAGTCTCATCATGAAACCTCATTCATTCATCTTCTTTACCATATTTTT
>BMAV01009341.1:29045-48436 GCA_019973955.1 Trichonephila inaurata madagascariensis
ACCATATTTTTCTCGTAATCGTGACCACCATAGAAACAGACATATATGTCCAATACAGTGGTCTTGTTATGTCATATCCAGCCAATCACGTTCAGGAACACAAGAATGTACCGGAGTCTCATCATGAAACCTCATTCATTCATCTTCTTTACCATATTTTTCTCGTAATCGTGACCACCATAGAAACAGACATATATATCCAATACAGTGGTCTTGTTATGTCATATCCAGCCAATCACGTTCAGGAACACAAGAATGCACTAGAGTCTCACATGAAGCCTTATTCATCTTCTTTACCATATTTATCTTGCTAACTATGGACCATATAGATACTGTTATTGATCAGTTTTTATGGATTACCAACGAGGAATCCATTTGTGCAGAGTTTGGGTGCTCTTTCTATGGGATAACCTTAATATAAACACATATTTTAAACGAATTTCTTTTTGCATGCATTTTTCGGGAATCTATCTCTCTATTGAGTATATAGACAGAGTTAAGTGTAATTAAATTTACATACGTTTGCACTACAATATAATTAATAATAGAACGTATTTCTTAGTGTCTTTTAGGTATATCTGAAGAGTTTTCAAGTAATGCGATATTTTGCTGAAGTGTCGTTTTTGAATGCTGAGTTTTTATTTTCACTTTTTGCTGGCTCTATCAAGCAATTTTCTGTAAGTCTGCGTTAAGTAAACTATTTCTGTAATTTTGATAGTTTAAATAATCAGTTTTTCCTTTTTAATTAAATAAATTATAAGATTTGACGATAAATATACCGCAAAATGCAGCAGCAACTTTGTTTCATGTATTTGCACAACCATTCTCTGTTTTATATTGTGTGCATATTTAAATAATTTTACACAACAGTTTAGAATGTTTGTATATATTTTAAGGAAAATTGTGTCCAATTGAATTAAAATATGGAGTGAAAGAGAGCAGCTGTTAATAATTAGAAAGGCATATGATTAATCAAACAGTTTCGTTACAATATGGATTCATAATTAATTTGGATTGGGTTTTCTTCGAAACTTCAGTTAGATTTTGAATAAATAATTAAATGAAAATAAAATAAGTATGCGAGTATATACGGATTGATTCTCATTAAAGAGTATATTCAATATCTTATAAATACTTCAATTTGGGATGTATTAAAGCTTACTTTTAATATAAAATTGTTCTTATGAATTTTTATTTTTTATTTTCCTGGGTAGTCAAGTTAGTAGTTTTGCTATTCTTAGTTGTTTAACGGGTGTTGATAAAAAAATTTTTATATATATACTGACAATGTTAAATTAGCTGTTTTCGATGTACCTTTTCTCAAAATCTGTTTTATGTACATATTTAAAAATTTTCATACAATTAAAGTATACCTTTCTCATTATACTGAAATGAGCTTTTAGCTAATTTTGAATTTTTTGATAATTTAAGAAATATTTTATCAAACATTGCGAAATTTGAGCCATTTTTCCCATAAAAAATTTGTTAAAATTAATTTTTGAGTTTCTTACAAAAAGCTCATTTTAGTACACATTAGCCATCATTATAAATATATTATTAAAAAAGTTTTTTAAATACATGTGAGCACACAGTAGGTTTCTCAGAAAAAGTGCATTGAACATCAAAGTTTACCTTTTGAGATAAATTGATTTTAATGTACACAGTGAGACTTTTAATCAGTTGAGAAATAAAATAAAGAAAGGACTCAATTTACAATAAAAGATATATGTTTTGGTTTGTATCAGACATTCAACTGTTAAGCAAAAACGAAGTACTTTGCTTACATTTTTCACCATTCAAATGGACGTGGCTCAGTTTCAACGGTTATTTAAAAACAGGTTTTAATGGCTTCTAATTACCCTAAAGATTAAAGTAAGGTATTTTTGTAAAGGTTAAAATCCATACAATAAAAAAATATAAAAATCTCAATTTATCAACAAAAATATATATATATATATGGTTTTAGTTTTCCAACACCCCTTAAGCTGTACAATATAAGAGACAAATTCAAATTCTGAATAAATCAACAAATAATCTATATAGAATTGCTGTAGTGATGTAATTGTTTCAAAGGGTTTTCTAAGTGGGGTGGAAGTTAGGAGAGAGAGCTGTACCCGCACATTTTCAAATTTTGATTTCAAATCTGTTTAAAGAAAACTTGAAAACTAGTCTTCACCTTGCTTTGAGCTTTGGCGTTAATTCAAACCAAATTTGTTGAAGGTATATTGAATTCGAATAATTCGATTAATTCATTTACTTTCTTAAATATTCTAAAAGCAGAAAAAAAAAAAAAAAAACATTTTTTAAAATTTTTTCAAAATACTTTCTTTGATAATTTTTTTCTATTAACGTATTTAAAACAATATGCTATGTTTTGTTGTACCTTGTATCTACACTTGAGAGTAGTTAGGCAAATATAAATAAATAGATAGTAAAATATTTAGTTTCTAAAAAATAATCTAATATTTAAGTGTATTTATTTTTAATCTATATATAACCGTGGCTAATTTAAAATTGAAGAAAAATGTCTAACATTAACATTTTATTACAAAACATCTCCTTTATTGCTTTTCAAGTATCAAAAACAAAGTAATGTGTTTAAGTAAACCTAAGTATAGAAAAATTAACTGAATAATAATTGCTGTGTTAGTTAAAATCATATTGTACTCTAGTAATTTTAAAATATATATATAATTCATACCACTCATACCTTTCATTCATAAAGGAGAAAAGTGACGTACTTCTTCACTCCCTCCCTCTCTCTCTCTCACTCACTCGTTCATCACGATATATCTGGAATTATGTAGATTCACAGACTTGAAATTTGGTAGGTATATTTTTCTTATGTAGTGGAGATCCCCTAAGATAAGATTTTTCGAAAATTTGCACGCAAGAGGTGTTGCGTGGGCTTAAAGGACGTTGAAGATGCATAATCACGCTATTGAGCTATCGGACCAACAAACTTGAAATTTTGTAGGCACGTTTCTTTCAAGAATTAGATGTTCACTACAAGAGAGGTTTTGCGAAAATTGGCCCTTAACGCAGTGCTTCAAACTTTCAGTACTTGTGACCCGATTTTCAGTCATAATTTTCTTCGCCCCTCCCCCATCCAATCAATAACAATGTATTGAATTCAATAATAATGTACTTTGACATAAATCTACAATAAGAATTTAATTACAAACCGTACAAATTATCAAGATATGTATTATAATTTTTATATAATTTTATATATGATAAGCCCATGGGGTCACTGGTAATTGCTAAGCTTGTTCTTAACTTGGTACTGCTAAATTATAATTATCTAACACAGCGTGCAGTACTGATACATTTAGAAATATATTATATCAGTGTAAATGTGTATTTTATTTTTTATTATTTCAGAATGTATCATGTTTTGCTTTCTTTCAGTTAATTATATTTTTAAATAATGCTTTTCCTTTATTTTCAACTTTTTGATATGATCGCGCCCCCCTCGTTGGGTTATCACGCCCCGCTAGGGGGAGGTGCCCCACAGTTTGAGAAACGCTGCCTTAACGGGAATTGTGAAGGCTTAAGGAATAAATAAAAGAATATTTTATAGAAATAATAAATAAAATAAATCATGTTTTTGAATTATGGCAAGCGTGTTTCTCTTAATGAATAGAAATCCAATATAAGAATTGTTTTTACGGAAATGGACTTCTATTTGGGAGGGGGGAGGGAAGAAGTTATTGGTGAGCATAGTTAAAGAAAATTCCGCTTTCCAACTACTAGACCTACAGAAAAGAAAATTGGTATGCATGTTTTTTTAGAGGCTATGGGAACATAAAAGATAAATTAGAACCTGCTTTTTTTTTCTTTTTTTTTTTTATTCCTTTTTATGCGATTTGATTTGTGTGATTTTTTCTGTGCGATCTTTTGTTGTTGTTGTTGTCGTGTTATTATTTTTTTTTTAATTCTGGGAACATATGAAATACAAGAGAAGAACAGAAAGCATACAATACAGACAGAAGAATATACACATTTATTACAGATGATGAACCCAGCATATAACAAGAAGGGGTGCGCTGCTTTCTTTTTGAGACGGGAATCCATTTCAGGCGAAAGATCGAACCCACTCTGTTACAAGCCGAAGGTCATAGCCACCATACTGGCTGGGCGACGTGCGATCTTTTTATGCGGTATATGAACTTCAAAGGCTTTGGCGCCACTGTTATATTTTCTATCAATGTACATACATAAATTTCAAGACGCTCTCTCTCTCTCTCTCTCTCTCTGATCATTGGTTATAAATAGTCTCTCCACAATGCAAGTTCAATGGACTTGATTCATGAAGTCACATGATAAAAACAAACACGTGTTTTTCATTGAATTCAAAACCAACATTAAACTAATTGTTCTATTTGTAAAACTCAGATAAAATTTTAAATTTCATATTTGGTTAAAGATGTTTAAATGTTAGGGAAAGAAACTTCTTCAAAAAAATTTTTTTAGTTAAAAAAAAAAGTCGTATTTTATTCTTATACTTTTAAATAAAATGCTTTTTTTTATACATATGTACTTTTTAAGAGAAAGTTTCTGAAAAGAGCAAAACTTGGCAACACTTGAACTGATTAGTTGGAAACACATGATAGTTTTTATCGTGTGACTATGACGTCACATGAGTTTTTGAATTGATTGGCTAGAATCACGTGGCTTTCACTATCATGTAACTATGACGTCACATGAATCAACCTCATTGCTTTCTCTCAACGCACTAGCAACGCGCACTTGATTGAAGACTAAACTTTCAATGACAGGGACATTATCAATAATTTGATAGATTACGAAGACGGACAAGAAGAATTGGATTCTTTGAGAGTGGACATAATATATTCAGAGATCCGGTTTTCCAACGAATCGGAAAAACATTTTCTACCAATAATTGATACCAATTCTGAAAGAGGCTTTAAATTCCAAATTGTGCTTCGAGCATGCATACCTGGTTATCGTGACATTTAAAAGAAACTGACCAACCGACCTTTGTCACAAAAACTTATTTTTTACTTTATGGTGCCAAAAAATAAATCCATTGAAATTGTATCTTTGAGTGACGAAATTGATTTTTAACTAATTCATTACAGGGCTTTGGATTGCGATGAGCAGCAGTGAATTATTATGTATGCGTATTTTGAAAACTTCTTTATGTATACAATGAAAAACTAAATGTTTTTAAAATGTTACCATGTATAATTTAATTATTTATTTATTCTCTTAAATATTTCCTTATAGTTTTCGTAAATAATTGGCGTATTTTCTAAGTGCGGCTTTTTATATGCACAGTACCTGCAGTTTCCACAGCATAAGAAAATATTTCTGTTGTATTTCGACTCACAAAATAGTTTGTTATATGTAAAAATTTTTGAATTTTTCGAATATTTTTGTTTGGGTGTTTTATTTTTATGCGGTCCTATCTACCACACTAAAACAGGTTTTACTGTAATTCTACTTCAATTTTAGAAATAAAAGTCTTGTTCTTTTTAAATCAAGAGTTAAGAATTATTTTATAACAATTTTTTTCATTGCATTAGAACATTTAAACAGTATATATTCGTGTAACATCAAGAAATACCGATAGAAACGTAGAGAGAGGGAATAATAAAATATTAAATTTGATTGTGAAAGAAATCACAGTATGAAAGTGTCCAAATTTGATACAAAGTTTTTAACATTAATTTCACATGCCAATTTAATTTTTTATAAGAATACTGTGATTTTTTTTTCTTTCTTACTAGTATAGAAATTACATCTGCAGTTACTGACTTTGTAATGCATTTTATACAAAATGTGTTGTTTTACGGAAAGTTTGAAACATGTTCATAGGCTGCTGAGAAGGTTACGAAGATAAGTTTATGAAGATATATAACTTGGATTTTTTTGAGTTTTTTTTGTGTAATATTTTTAGAACTTTTGAGTCTATTTCTTTAAAAAGTCCCTGAATTATTACAACACTTCCAACCATTTTTATAAATATAACATTTTTATTTTCAAGCGATTTCATATAGTCACTAAGATAAAAGGTTCTATTATTCATAAAACTTTAAATAACTCATATATTTTAGGTCATTCAAAATGAATATTAATGCAACATATACGTACTCGAAAATTGAAAATTTATTCAAGAAATTTCGCTAAGAGGTGGACAGCTTTTATGTAATATTTTATAAATTTTCAGTAGTTTTTCTCTATTTTTATATTATAATTTTTATTTTATATTTTCAATCTTTCGAGATGTCATCTCGTCTCCAAGTGCGGAGGACAACACCTTGTCACTTGACCGCTGTTCAAAATTACGAGGTCCGTTGCCAATAGCCCTCATGCTGTTTTCCATCGGGACGTAAATAAACAATCACTTATAAGCTACAGTAAAAGTCTTGAAGAAGAAATTGCCTAGATTGTCCTTGAAATATAATTATTTAAAAATGAGACCCAAAACAGTAATTTCATTCATTGTTCAAAGCTATTGTTTTATCTAGTGCTGACGTGTTTTTTCTGTTAGAACGTTAAATGCTTCGAAAAAATTATTTTCATTTTATTTCAGCTCTTTCATAGATTAGATTGATTAATATTCACTCTTCATTTTTTCAAGTAATTGTAACATTCGTAAGCAGTGGGTATCTAATAATTGCATGTATATTTTTAACAATTTGCTACATAGGTAGGAAAACGTAACGTAATTGGACAGGTGGCACATATTGCACTTTGGATAATTTTTAAATTACAAAGTCGTATTTTATTACCAATTATATAAACATTTTACAAAATGATCACAATGTTTTAATGACTGTACATGAATCTTCTTAAGGTATCCGACTACGTTCGGAACCATGCGTTTAAAAAAGATCATAAATGCATAATTTTCATGATATTTAGTGTCACTTAGTTTAGAATGCATGTATAAAATTGTTTTAAGGACATTATGACAAAAAAATTATTTAAATACAATATTTTGTCAAAAAATTAACTTAGAATAACTTTTTTTCCAAATGTTCTCCTTTTGTAAAAAATACTTCTATTGTATTAATATTTTACCTGTATATAGCTCAGACCTCTGTACAGAGGCTCAACTATAATTTTTGAAAAATTCACATTATTTTTAGAGTTACAACCATTTGAAATAATTATCGGTGTATTTTCTTAAAATTTCTCCCTTCTGTTTTCGTAAAACATGGATAAACCGACTTCCAAGTTATGCGTTTCAAAAATTCTCGTTGAGTCTCTGTACAGAGGTCTGAGTTATATACAGGCAAAATATTAATACAATAGAAGCATTTTTTACAAAAGAAGAACATTTGGAAAAAAGGTTATTCTAAGTTAATTTTTTTTTTTCTATCGCCAAAATGTCCTTAAAACAATTGTATACATGTATTCTAATCTAAGTGAAACTAAATATCATGAAAACTATCCATTTATACGCTTTTTTAAAAGCATGGTTCCGAACGTATTCGGATACTTTAAAACAAATTTAGACTTATATATCAAAATATACTGTTTATATAAAAGAAATAACATACCTAATGAACTTTCATTGTTGGATAGCATGAAAAGGCATTCTTTTTTGACCATTTTAAGGCGAATAAATTTACACTGTTTCTTGTTACAATTAATCCATTCAGGCAATTTTCTAGGACCCAGTTCGCCACACTTTCTTCTAGAATAGGCCATTTCGTCACTCCTTTACTTAAAGCACATTTCTTCTTTAACATGTTAATTATTGTCATTTCATTTTTTTCCCCACTCCCTTATGAAGCTTTCCCCAATATCAAATATCCTTGCTGCAGCACGATTTCCATTTTCTTTTGCAAATTGAATCACTTAGATCTTGAAACCGTCACTGTGTTCTGCTTCGTTTACAAGGACCCATCTTTACTGCTCGCTGTGTGAAGAGTATTCAATATTATTCATAGTATGGAATATACTACAGACAGCGAGCGTAATAAGTCTCAGACTTGTTTTAATTTATTTCAAAATTAATCGTCCGCCTCGTACATGATATGAAAGGGGAAAAAGGAATCAATGTTTATAGAAAAGCGTGGGAAAAATCCAGCCATGGCGCTGATTCGGTCTCCTCCCCCTCCCTTCTTGCGCTTAAGGGTTGTATAATTCTAGAAGTATACTATTTTTTCAAAAGAGAGTCTGGAATGATTCATCCAATAAATAATGACTTCAAAACATAAGAAAATAGCACACGCACATTTCAAATGTTTTCGTGAAAAAGGGGATGTGCGTAATACGGCGAATATAACTAAAAATTAATAAATGCAGCTTGAAAGTATAGATGCGCGTTATACGCCGGATTTTACGGTAAATTGAAAGTTGCAAAAATAGGTTTACTTAGAACTACCTGCCCTGTCCATTTGCCTGCGGGTTTATTATAAACTTCAGATCACACTCAGAATTCACTTTACTAACATAGCCCACCACTTCGTGGTCTTCACAGGTAATTATCTCTATACTTTTCAAATCCTCCATTTAGATATGTTTACTGATGCCTAATTACATGCAGCATGATTTTGCACAAAACTAAGCTCTCAAATCAAACGTCATTCAAAGAAACTCCAGAAAACAATTAAGGGAAATGTGCGTGACAACCTAATTTTAAGAAATAAGGATTCATTAATTGGCTGTATATAACGTATTAACACGAGGGCTTTGTCGCTGATCCTCACAATTTTGAGTCATGGCTAAGTGAGGAGGATGACACCTAAGTTGGCACATGACACTCCAAAATCTCATATCATGCTAATTTGAGCATTTTGATCTTAAGTATATATTGTGACGAAGCATATCTCTTTCCCCTATTTTCCAACAGATCCCTTGCAACTTGCCGACAGAAGTTGCGAAAATTCCAGGCATTTCTCTAATTGCAGGGAAGGAATTTCGTAATTGGGTGGTCGAGTTTCGGCACCGTTTTTCCCATCTGACCGGACTGTCAAAAAGATGCGCCTTATCATTGTGTATTCATTTTCCCACAACTCGTTGACGACGGCGCGTCTGAGAACGTACAAAGGTGCACCCAGCCTCGACACTTCTTTGAGTCTAGCGAACAGAAAATGAGACCGATTTTGCGCGGCAGAAGGGTAAGAGATCAAGGCAGCCGAGACCGGAAGGCGGCAGAAGAACCAGCGGGTTTGAGGCCGACAAAGAGATGAGAGAGAGGATATAAAAAGGGGCGATAGCGTCCGGACAAGAAAAAGACTGGATTTTTCAAGGGAGCCGTTCGGACGTCCCTTGAGCGATAGGAAGAGCGATAACGAGCCCGCGAAGTACAGCGGTCTCCTGGCTTGGAAAATCAGGGAACGGGAGAGAGTACGAAAGAGACTCGAAGTGATTACGGACCAGCCCGCGAAGTACAGCAGTCTCCTGGCTTGGAAAGTCAGGGAACGGGAGATAGTGCGAAAGAGACTCGAAATCGTTACGGACCCTTTTGATATTGAACTGTAAAAGAATATACCATTTTATTATTTATTTATTTATTTATTTTGATGATTTTCATATTGAAATAAATAGTTATCGAAGAGCTGAGTGAAATCATTACAATATATGTCGCAGGAAAATGATGGAGTTAAGGCTTTCATCGAATCCCAAAGGCAGGTGACCAATTCACGCAAGATGATAAAATAACGTCTCTTTGAAGTCATTTCTCTGATGTAAGTAAGTGATTTGCTTAAGTACCATAACTGTTTTAGTGAAATGATAAAATGAACAAGTCAGCATTTGTGTAGAGTTCTGTTTTTGCTTGTTACCACTCCCTTTTACCTCCCCCCACCCTCTTTCCTCGTCCGTGCCAGGCAGTGGGAGGGTTCTGACGTGACGCACCAACATATAATGACCTCTAAATATATTTTTTTAGTTTTATTTAGTTACATTCTATGAGTTATTATCTTTCGATTGATATATCATTTTTGTAGGCCTGAAAATTAGAAACTGGATAAAACTTTTAATGAGAAATATAAGCAAACAGATTAGGGAATTCGACCACGCCCTCTTTATAGACAAATAAAAAATTATTTTAAAAAGGGAAATAACTAAAAAAAAATGATAAAAATAAAACAAAATATTTCTTAATTATTTTATTAATATTTAAATTAAAAAAAAAAAAAAAAAAAAAAAAGGTTTGAAATTCTATTACAAATATTCTTTTTTTAAAAAAAATACCAGTGTTATTATTTAATTATTTTATAAATTAATTTCGCATAAGTAATTTGTAATTCAATGATTATTGTTGTATTAATTACTCTACTTTTAATAATACACCACATTTGCTAAATATACACTTTTAAACTCTTGTCAATATTATTTCATCATTTCACTGAAACAGGTTAGATATTTGATCAAATCATTTACTTTCCATTGGGAAGTCACCTTACAGAGTTCTTATTTTAACATCTTGCGTGAATTGATCATCTTCCTTAGGAATTTGAAGAAAGCCCTAATTTAATCATTTTCCTGCGACATATATAATATTCATCAACCCGTGGTAAAGGGAGATTCCTCAGCTTTAGGAAACATTTTCCCAAATCATACAAATTGGAGTATTTTCGTGACTATGTCCTTCACAAAATGTGTACGATTGAGTATACATCCATGTGTAGAAGTAAAAACAAAGTATATAAAGCCTGCACAATACACTACAAATTTCAAACTTACTGAAACAATTTTTCTTTGCGTTTTCTTGTAGTTCATATCAATGAGAAGCTTGCCACCAAATTTTAGATCTGTTAACAAATTAGTTTTTAAGATATTTGTGAAGTTTTATGAGCCATGCTATTGGTTTCGGTTTCATTTTAAAGCATTTTTTCACTCTTAAATTGAATTAATTACTAATATTTTGGAGCACAATGAACTCTTTTAGTGTGTGAAATGTTTATCAATGGCAACTTACATTACTAAAATAATTTCAGCTTGATTATGTTTTTAGTTTTTTTTTTTTAATTCTCATAATTAATTAATTAAATGTGATTTCAAGGCCATTTTTAATTTAAAAAATAATTCATATAACTTAGAAGGTTTATTATTAATTTTTTTTCATGTTGAGAAAATGCCATTTCCAAAACATTCTCAAGTTGCTGAGAGAAACTATATTTCGAAGAGATGGAATACTATTGAAAATGGTATATCTAAAAATCAGTCCTCGGTGTATACTGTAATTAGACTTCTGAATACAAGCATTCTGAATTCAAGTATTGCAGATAAAACTGAATATTTCCTTAATGTATCAAACTACATTATAATAAACATATTGTATTACTATTTTTTAGTATTTTAAAGTCAAACAACAAGAGCTAAAACTTCCTAAACTGCCCGATTTAAAACTGAAAATAATTAAATTTTATGAACAAACCTGGTTATTTTTAGCGTTATTATTATTATTATTTTGTACATAAATGCTTAGTGTTTCAAAACTTTTGTGAAAATATTAGGTTAATATGAAACTGAATAAACTGTCGTCGTAACAAATGCTATAAATATTATGCAAAAATATTTCTTGAATTTAAAAAAATTATTTTCAGTCATATTTAATTAAAGTAGGTTTTTAATGTAGAACACACATACTACATTGGAAAATAACATATTGAAAAATTAGAGCTTTACAGGTATTATAAGTGGGGTTTTTTTTTTATGCTTTTACAAAGTTTAAATGAGTTTTACTCAGACTTTCAGTTTTGGAGGTATAAGTGTTTTCTAAACCCTAATGTTTTTTTTCTGTTAATCACCGATCCTTGATATTTTTCGTATATACTCTCAAACTTATGATCTATAAAAGTTAGTAGGGATTTAGGGCTGAGATTTGTCATTATTTTTTAAGGAATGCAAAATTTATTATATTAAAAATTATAGTGTTTTTCTCAGGTTTTTCTAGAAAAATAATTACTACAAATCATCAAGGAATAGACTTTCAAACCCATACTATAACTTTTGTTTGCAATAATCCAAGAAACATAAATAACTTAAAAAGAGTTTAAAAATTTTGAGCATTTTATAAAAGTACGAAAAAACTTCAAAAACTCTTCATTTTCTAAAATAGTATAATAATGACTGGTGAAACTGACTTTTTACTTTGAGAATCAACATTATAATATAACTGAACATATATAGAACATACGTTATTTTTACTGTTACTGTCTCCATTTTTTTTTCTGTTTTGAAATAGGGTACTGTGTAGAATATAATTCAAAATAGTGTGGAACACTGTCTTACTGCAATAAATGAATTCTTTTTAAGAATGTTATTGTTACTTAGATAAATTTGATATTGATGGAGATGAATAATTTCGAAACAACGAAAAATTCTTACATGTGTATACCTTTTCTCTATTTTAAATATACTGAACTTTAAGCAAAACAGTATTAAATCACGATGCTATCATAAAAGTTCTCCATATTTATGCAACATACGTGCCAATGTAATATTTACGCGCATGATGTCTTAGAAATTTATAAGAATTTATTTCGAAACTCTTCTGAAGTCCTTAAGGGACTCATAATAACAAATTAGCCACAGAGCACGCGAGTTGTAAAATATTTATAAGAAAACGTATTACCCATTCTTCCATTTGATTGTTTTCTGTATTATGTAAACTAACATTGTTATTAGGAATCTTGAAAAAATAAATAAATAACATCAAATAATTTCATGAATAAATATAAATTTTCATCCTTTAATCTTAATATATGTATATTTTTAAGAAAACTGAATTTTATTACATAACATTTCTTTTTACTTAAGAAATGTAGTTCAAATTTTATCTTTTAACTTATATTCTATCAAATTATATGTATGTAAACATTAACTGAGACTTTTAAAAATGTCACATTTTTAATAGTTTCAATTATTCAAGTGGTTTATAAAACCATTAAACACAAAAATCGTATAACAACAAAATCTATCTGTATGTATAAAGTATAGTATGTACGAATATACATGGTGGTCCTGAATTCCAGGTACAAGCTTTAAGGGTAGGTACAGGATATTGCAACAATCATTTTTTGTATGGGAATATTTGGGTGCAAGTGACGCAGTGAGGCAAAGACAAAAAAAAAGAAAGAAAGAAAAAAAAAAGAAAAAAGAAATGATTTTTACAGTAGTCGCATAAGATGTGTAACATCTGACATGTTATCGTGGTAAATACGCAATATAAACTTTTTTCCTGAAAAAAATATCAGAAAAAAAAAATCGCGCTCGGGTATGATTGGAAATAATTTTCTATCGAATAATTATATCCTTAATGAAAATTGTATTTAATTAACAAAAGGAGTAATGTGCAATATTTTATCAAAAATAATTATTCTTGTTCGATTTGGGGAAGAGTGGAGACAATAGACTTATAAAAACTAAAATATGACACATATACTTGTGATTTCAAAGTATTTAAAAATCTTTGAAAAACAGCGTCAATAACAGTACCACTGTTAGCTGTTGAAATATTTCGATTTGTATTCATTTCGAACTTTAGTTCATCAGTCCAAAAGCTATGAGCGGCTCAACTTCTGGCAAACTGAAGTTAAAGTTAAAATCACCACTCAAAATCAGGGGAAGCTAGTGATAATTTTTTTAAAAGATCAGAACTACCTTCGTTATATAGTAAAAGTACAAAATGCAGGAAATCTTTAAATTTTTCTAACCGTTTGATTCGAAGAAATGTATACAGCCACCGAAATCACTGTTTGTCCATTTTCAAATATGCATTCTGCCACACATATGTCCCCAATATCTTGACTAGCCATGCCCAGTGCACTTGTTTGACGATACATACCATGACCATGTACTTATCTTTAATTTTTTGAACCGTTTGATTCGGAGAAATGTAATACGGCCCATATATGTCCCCCAATATCTTGACTAGCAATAGCCAGTCCACTTGTTTGACGGTAAATAATGTCCATGTGAGGAGTCGCAACGTGTGAGTTGTTCCGTTTGTGATAGATCGCAACACCAGCTGCTCTGTGGGCTGGTGGTTTAAATTGTACGCAGCAATCGAAGTTAGGTATCGAAACACGTTCGCCATTATCTAACAATTTTCTGAAATAACGTCGTTAAAATCTGCTTCGTGAGACATGAGACTTGAATTAGAGTAAGGATCTCAAGTTTCTCCTGAATGAAGTCGAATAAGACTTGCTGGTATGTGCGAAATGGATTTAGAGTCAAGCGCTCGAGTTAAGTTTGTGAGAGAATTGTTTTCTCTGCACGTGCCGAAAATCCCTGCTGAGTTGTTTTGAATTGTGTGCAATTTTTTCGGCTGTACTCCTCCAGTTTTTAATTTTTCTTCACTTTTTTTTTGTCTATAATTTAACATATATTCTGCTCTGGATTTACCCATTTCTGCAAATCACGAAAATTTAATTACCTTGGTAAATGTTTAAAAATTAGAAATATTTGAGAAAATCAAAATTATTTGCGTAATGAATTGGTTTTTTTTTTAGTCGTGAAAACTTTTTTTCATCACAATTAAAAAAAAAATTATATTGATAGCGACAGGAATTAACTTCAAAGTATGAAAAAGATACTCACTAAAGTATTTATTCGAATAATTCCATATTACTTACTCGTGTTTTCTTAAGAATGTTGAACTTTGTCAGATGCTGAACAGTAAATATAATTAGTAATATAATTTACACATAAAAAAAAAAAAACCTCAGATTTCATACACAATGAGCCCAGAGAATTTGACAATTGAGCGTAAGGATCTAAGTTGATCCTGAATAAGACTTGCTGGTATTTGTGAAGTGGAATAAGAAAACGAAATCGAGTTTTAGTATTCGAATCTTTTGAAATGCTAACTTTAACAATATAAAAAAAAAAAAAAAAAAAAAACTACCTGAGATGGATTTCACATATATTCTGCTCTGGATTTACCATCTCTGCAAATCACAAAATCTTGAAAATTTAATTAGCTTGGTAATAGCTTAATTTTTAATCGAGAAAAATTTTTTCTATTCACTATTAAAAATATTGTATTGACAGCGACCGGAATTAACCTCAAAGTATGAAAAAGGTACGCACTAAAATATTTATTCGAATAATTCCATATACTTATCGTATTTTCTTAAGAATGTTGAACTTTGTCAGACGCTTAACAGTAAATATAATTATTAATAAGTAAGTTTATTCTTAATAAGAACTCGAATCTTTTGAAAAATGCTAACTTTAACAATATATATATATATATATCAATAAAACATCTACTACATTTGGACCCTATGCGAGGACAGTAAAAAGACACCATCAAGCAAGTTGGACCCCGATGCGAGGGTAGAGATGGCATACCATCACGCGTGCTCATTGGTCAAATCAAATAGCGCCCGCTTACGTCACTTCCTGTTACTCATTTCCGTCCCTTTTAACAAAAGTCGCTCCTACCAATATTCGGTAAGCGAGAGTAAAGATGTTACACATAAAAAAAATAAAAAAAATATTAGATTCCTGGGAATTTTCTTGATTTTCTACACAAATGCATATCTTCAGTATACTGCACATATTTAGTATTCAGTTAGCACACATATTCAATAAGAGGAATAGGTTTGTAGGAATGAAATTCATAAAAAAACACTAACCATTCAGTCATAGACATTCTTTTCATGAGTGAGTGTTACATTTACTTCTCACTACAAAGATGCACGAGGGCTACTGGAGAACCTCGTAATTTTCAGTAATGTTCAATTGACGAGGACGACACTTGAGTTGGCACCACCTCTCCTCACTTTCTCACCACTTTAACAGGAGAACGTTTGAGCATCCATACATTTAACGTAGATCGTCCCTCTGCACAGCGTATTAAACCACGCAATTTTGAACCACGGTCAAGTGATGAGGACCATACTTGAGTTTGCTCCTACTCTCCTAACTTCCACAACACACCACAGAAGTACATTTGAGCATATTTAAAGAGCATCGCTCCTCTGCACGGCGGGTGTTTAGTGGTACTAGGCTGGAACTCATGACACACGAGACACGAGTACGTGACCTTGACCTCTAGGCTATCGTGGCCGCAATTTTCTGTTCATAATATTCAATGTACACCAAATATTTTTTTTTTTATTTAAAAAAAAATGTTTCCAAATATTATCAGCATCTATTCGTTCTCCCATTTAAAAATCAAACAATATTCGGCAAATACGAATTTGTTAAAAGATCACGTATATATATAAACAGCTTAATTATATCAAATAACCAATTACACCAATACAGTAGCAAACACAGGAATTTTTCAAGGAAGGGGGGGGGGCGAAAGTTCACCATTCTTGTATCATGCTCCTTTTGATTTTGTCGATTTTCGGGAACAAAACACAGTAAAAAACTAATTATTGAATAAATAATTAGCATTAATTAATAAAATTAATCATTAATAACAAATACTTAATTAAATGTTACTTACTATATACTTAGAATTATAAACAATCGTGCGCCAATGCACCAATAGCAAACTTTAAACAAAAGAAATGAGTAAAAAATTTATAAAGAAACTAAATGACTGATTGCAATGGCTCACGCAGGAATTTTTCAAGGGGAGGGTCCAGGTTTGAAAGTCCACTATTCTGGTTTCATGCGCCAATACGCCACCCAACAATTTTTTTTTTTTTATATTGTCAATTTCTGCGAACAGAAAACAGTAAAAAATTAAATTTTCAATAGATAATTTTCAATAAATAAAATTAATTATTAATACAAATACTTAATTAAATTTTACATACTATATACATAGCATTATAAACAATCGAAAAAATAATTAACATCTTTGGTTGGGGTTCCGGACTTAGGGACCCTCCTTGTGTGCACCACTGAGTGAGAGTTTATTAACGTCGCACTATATAGGAAATAGAAGGCTTTTAGCAGCGGACTCTCCAATTTCGATCGGTTGTTAAATAACGAGGAAGACATTGCAGTCGGCATCTTCTTTCCAATCTACCACACCTGGCTAACGGGAGGACTTTGAGCTTCAGCAAGTTTAAAGTGAACCAGCCTGTATAAATGGCAGGTGTTCAGTGGCACCGAGACTAGAAACCACGGTATGTAAGAGCCAGAAGTGAGTTCATGACCATGACCACTAATCTACCACACACACCGAGTTGGTCGAGAAACACGTAACTAGGTCCGGCCTTCTCTGAGGTGCAAAAAACTATTTGGGGCCTTAACCCTTTATCTACCGCGCTATGATTTACTGCAGTTTTCTTCGTGCATTATTTGTTTTTTAATCACTGCATTGAAAATTAAAGGATATACATAAACTAAATACTCAACTTTGGGAAATTTAATCTGTTAAAGCTAATTAATTAATTAAAGGTATCCAACTGTAAAATTAATTATATACTCTTCATTTAAAATAAATAGTCAAAACTATTTGCCTTCCCCGCTAAAATACTCATCATAGAACTCGTGCCGCTAAATATCTTGGAAGAGTGGATTTCAAAGAATATTTCTACTAAGTATCGTCGGTGTATTTGTAAAAATGGTTACTCTATGTAATTTTAAAGTGAGTGGTACTTATAAGCACCGTCGGTAGATAAAGGGTTAAATGTCTTGTAAAGTTACAAGTAATATAAAATAAAATTAAATCGATTTCTACTTAGGACAACAAATTTTATATATTTTATCTAGTTACTTTTTATGAAATAGTTACAATTTATATAGATATGTATACACACATATGTGACAGAATCAAATTTAATTACTATAAAAAAGTAGTATATTGAAGACGAGATCGTATTCTCAGACAGTAGGCAATCCCAGGTGGGATTTGAACCCACCACCTTTATATTAGAGGTTCAACGTGTTATCCGTTGTGCTACAGGGACATATTGAACAATTTTTATTTCTATATATGCTGTTGGACTAGTATTTCCGTTTGTTATTCATTCATTTTAAGCTTAATTAATTAGGTAATATTTTAAAAAAAAAAAAAAAAAACTAAACTAACATTAAGTGTCATTCACTACAAGTTTAAAAAAAAATCTTTGAATTTGAATGGCTGAAGAGAAAGTTTTTTATTAACGATTGAGTAGATTTAAACAAGATATATATATATAGGGAGAGTGTGAACTATAATAGTGTGTAGGAACTGAAAAAAAAAATTGCAAACATGAACACATATGTTACAAAAGTATTTTTTTTTAGTGCGTAATTTGTTGTTGTTAAGTTATTTCAGGAAATTAAAATTTTTTTCCATGCTTAATAAAGCAAGTGCATAGATAACTTCAGCACACATGCTTGCCCGAAGATAATTCTTTATTAATGTTAATTTGCTGAAAAAGCTCTCAACAATGTCTATAGTAACTGGAAAAGCAAAGAAATGTTTTAAAACAGTTAATGCATTTAGACATAATTCATTATAACTATTATTTACTATTAATTGTAATATATCCTGCGATTTATTTACATCTCTTTCATTCAAAATTAAATCAACGTAGCAAGCTATAGTTCCCTGCATTACGTTTCCATCTACATCTTTGTTGTAAAACTTTACAAATGTCTTAAGCACTTTTCTATCTCATGTTTTTCGAACTCCTTTTTTTTTAAAAAAATCACAGAGAGAGATTAATTTGATATTAGGATTAATATTTGTATACTTTTAAATCTTCCTAATTGTTCAATAACAGTATCACAAATACAGTGTTAAAAAAGTAACATTTAAATTTCTCTACCGGGTTTTCTGTATAACTTGATCTTCTATTCTGAGGAATAAACTTTTCGAATTCAATTTTCAGTAAAATTTTCTAAAATATTCAAACTACGTGCGAACGTTTTCTTCTTCGTCTAAAAATGTGTTAAATATAGCTGTTAACCCTTTTTATCTACTGACGCGGTACTTATAAGTACCACTCACTTTAAAATTACATAGAACCATTTTTACGAATATTTTGACTATATTTAGCAGGAATATTCTTTTAAATCCACTCATTCAAGATATATGGCTGCACGGGCTCTGTGATGAGTATTTAACGGGGAAGGTGAATAGCTTTATAGCAGAAATTGCGTTTTAGGCCGATGGGGTTTTCAGCGAATTCCGAAGACTGTCATTTTTGTTCTGAAAAATTAGTTAATGTCAAAAGGTAAGTGTCTTATTTTTTGTTTTTTGTATGTTAATGAAGACCTTAGAAAATGATCTGACTATATATTTTAAGTGAACAGTGTGTATGATTAATTTTACAGTTGAATAATTTTAATTAATTAATTAGCTCTAACAGATTAAATTTCCCAAAGTTGTGTATTTTATTTATTTATATCCCTTAATTTTCATTACAGTGATTCAAATAAATGTTGCTCGAAAAAACTGCAGAAAATCATATTGCAGTAGATAAAGAGTTAAACTTTGATTCTAAGCTTTAATTTTAGAAAATCATAATGCAGTAGATAAAGGGTTAAACTTTGATTCT